>APFE031267097.1:23052-38532 GCA_000404065.3 Pinus taeda | reverse complement strand
GGTACTCTCTGCTTCTCTCTCATCTATCTCTCATAAAGGAAAACACAAGTGACTTTAGTTTGTTTGTTTCTAAGATAGCTACTCGTCTTAGTGGGACTAGCAGCTCTGAATGGACACTAATTTTCCTGATAACACAACTATTTAGTTTTAAGGAATTTTTCTTCTATTGAACATTTAAATATTCACACTCTAATTGATCAAAATAATAGTAGATGTTGTGGATATCCTATTATTTAAATTTTGTGGATCTCATATGTCCTCCTCCTTAAAGACATAAAAAATCATATTATTCTCCTTCAACACATAAAATTCTAGGTTGGAAACTACATTTTTTTTTGTTAGTTCACAGTCAACAAAGAAAGTGAATAAGCATGATGTTGTTATTTTTTTTATTCTAACTCTTATGTATACCTCATGATTTGGTGTTCATTAGAAGTAATGTAAATTGCACTTAAAAGAAAAGGGCAGTCTTTACAATTAGTGATCATGTGCTGACTCCTGTTGCTAAGTCTAAAGTAACAGTCTTTGATCACTCAATTGATGCGTTACAACAATAAAATTTGATTTTAAAGAGAATTTAAGCAATCTCACCACCCAAAAATTACATGCATTCTACTCCACTGGTCACTCTAAAGACTAGTTGATGCTGCCATCTTCTCTTGTGTGTGAGAATTTGGACACAAGGCTATGAGAAGTCATATTAATTCCTGATTAATAACATCTTGACTAATGTTACGAGTGCACTAATTGTCTTACAAAAGTGCAAGAACCTCACAACCTTGATTCTCTCAATCAATTTTCATGAGGTCCATATTCCTACAGATATTACAGGTTTTTGGCAGCTTAAGATTTAGCTCTCGGAAAATGTGGCCTTTCAGGATGGATGCAAAATTGTAAAGAATTACAGGTTCTTGATCTCTTGTGGAATAAATTTACAGGAAGCATTCCTCCTTGGTTTTGCTATTTCAAATTTAAGTTTTATTTGGACATGTCAAACAATTCCCTCTCATGAGACATTCCCCTACATCTTACCCAGTTGCAAAGTATCACAGCAACAAATAGAACTTCTCTGGAATTAACTCTTCACATCTTGGGACAGATTTGACTAATGCCATGATCTAGTGCATTGATATCTGGAATTTTGGGCATTAATGACGAGTCATACTTGCAAATAAAAGTGTAAAGATAGCTTTCCAAGAAGAGAATCTCTAGCTTAAGGTCATTTTCCACTTGTGGATAAAGCACGTTAAGTTCAGTTGGTTCTTGATCCAAAAATTCACAACTCAAACTGTAATCTACTAACAACAAAATAAATAAATATGACAAAAATGAACTGGATTCGAATTTAAGTAACTCATGGTAAGTTCAATTACTTTTTGACCTAAAAATTGACAACTCGACTGCAATTTTCTAATACTATCATAGAGCCATCTTAACCATGGATCTACAATATAAAAAAACCTCAAGGTGAAAACCTCAAGATTTTTATCCCTTTCGAAAAATGTAACTATGATAGTTTTATAGTAGTCATTGTTTAAATATGGTAATAAAGATAAATATTTGTTGGTCTTTTCATATCTTTTATGTAATAGCGATTAACAAAAAATCCATGATGTAAAACAAGATCCACCCACCTAGTTGTAAAGCACCTTGACCTAGCTATTCTCTGTGTAATTAATTAAAAGCAAACCAACTTGATTTTTCTCCTTCGCAAGAAACATTTGTGCATAATTAGAAAAAAGTACAGGAATGGACTTCAGTCTTCAATTTATCTTGGCAAGCTGGCACAAAAAGGCCAAACCACTTCACTCAAAGTATACCAGCTAGTATGAATGATCTAAACAAAAATATTCAGATGGTCTTTCACAAAACAAGCATATAAATAGTTTATCAAGAATGCCCATAAATTGCCTTGTTATAATATAAACAAAAATTACAAAAATTTGATATATGGATGTTATTAACTATTTTTGAAATATGAATACATTAAAAAATGTCCATGGAGCTGTAGGGAAAATCTACCAATAATAGTTGTACATTTTGAGACAGATACAAATCAAATAATGATTTGACTTTAAAAAATCGCAAGATTTCAGCCAAAAATCTAAAAGATAAAACTCAATTAGATAACACCATAATGTATTAACGATAATCACAAAACCATGAACCAGATACTTTTCTCAAAATAAATTTGTCTCCCATACAAAAAATCATAATTGTTTCAAGTTGGGGAAAAATAAAACATTAACAGGTTCTTCTTTAGTGAAAGAACCATGTTATTATAGACCCAAGAAAAATGATAAAAACAACAATTCACATACTAGGGATCTATATTGATGGCGTCAATGATTTTTGTTGTAGTGGATGGTGATCCTATGTCATATTTGACATTTACATATGTGCTTAATAATGCTTTGGACACTATATCACTAGACATCTTTTCAATGTCTGCAGAGTGATTGATTGTAAAATATTGAAATTGACAACTTCAATTTATTGCTTCTTTATAAAGGAGTTTTAAATCGTCCTTCCAAACTCGATAGATGCCTTTCATCTAATTACATTTCAACTCCGAGTTGGTGAATACTTCAATATCATTGACATAATGTTGTTTTGCCTCTTTTAACCCTTCAACAAGGGCAATGCAGTATGCTTCATTGTTTTTCGTTATTCCAGGCACTTCTCTCTTTCCATGAAATAAATGATTTTTTTCCATAATTTAAAGGACAAATTTAACAACTGCTCGACCTAGATTTGGAAAGAAGAACACTTCAATGCATAAATGCCACTTTTGCACCATTTTTTACACTTCGAAGACCTGTAAAATAAGATAACAATAAATTTATGTTAAACAATTATACAATTATCTATTTATTAATACTCAACATGTTTTTCAGTGATATATAATTGAAAAAATCAGTTATTTATTCCTAATCTATTCCACAAACTACTAATTAAGTGAATAGTCATAAACCATTCCATCCTTCTTTCCTTTCATGCCTTTCAAATGTCACCTGAATTTGGTGTTTCATATGGAAAATTCATTCAAAAAATGTTACTTATTTGTATATTAGTAGCCATAAATCCCAATAACATTACGAATCTAAATAAAACAACAGGGGCCAAAGACATAAAAAAATATGAATATTCATGCTTGACATGGTCCCAATTAGCATTATGAGTCTGTTTTTATATGTGTGACTATGAGGCTATAGATTTATCACAATCCATGTCTTCCTTTCTTGTTAGGAAATTTCATTCATGAAGTATATTTGGCTAGGAATATGGTCCCTATCAATTTTGTCTTGAGGTTGTGCTTTTTGTCTCAAGTCACCACCCATCATGGATTGGTAAGTAGATTTTAGAAATGTGTGATTTGGAAGCAACAACAACATCTCTGAATGTTGAACTTCATAAAAAGCAGATCGAAAATGGCAGTGGCAGAAGCAAACGCAAAAGGTTCTTCTTCTAGTCTCTCACTAGCTCTACAACAATTGGCCTCTGAGGCTGAAGAGGCTAAGAAAGAGGTTGAAGTTCCTAACTGATTTCTTTGTTCGTTGTGATAATTAAGGAAACAAAATTGATTCTAGCTCAGAAGGTACTTCTAATAATACATGCTTGAGTATGATTTTCCATGGCTTTGATGAGCTTTAACAATGCTAACTAGTGAATCCTAAAATACCCTTTCTCATCATCTCTTAAGATAGTAGACAAGTCTAAGATTTCTAAAAAAAGTACAAGAGAAACTGAAGCAGAGGCAAAAACATGGACATGGTTGTATCCTCCTTAAAAGAAGGAAAATCCTAAAGAGGAAATAATAGCTAGTGTTAGCAGTGCTGAAAGTAACTGTATTACCAATAAAGGTGAATGAAGTTGGCTAAATTTCAGAGAACAAGATGGTCTTATCAAGGAAGGGGACACCATAAGGCAACAACTTCTTGTACCAAGAAGTGAAAACTATGTAAAGTTGGATGGTAAAAATGATGGGCCCCACATATTGAATAGTTCTAGCATCCCAATCTCTACTAGTGTTGTCTGTGATGCTTATGGAAAAGAAGATGAACCTATTAGCTATTTCCTACTCTAGGAAGGTAACAAATGAGAAAATTCATGGAAAATATCTTCCTCCAGATGCAAACAAAAGTGTATGTAAATTGCACATTCTTCACAGTACATTGGCCCACAAGGGTATTCTGGATGGGCATTGCTACGCATTTATTATGCCATCTCTCTCAAACCAATGCTATAAGCTTGATGATGCAAATGATATAGCAAGAAGGAATTCTAAGAAATGTATTGCTATGCATTTATTATGCCATCTCTCTCAAACCAATGTTATAAGCTTGATGATGTAAATGATATAGCAAGAAGGAATTCTAAGAAATGTACTCTGATTTTAACAGAGAGAAAGTAATCTAAGGCCCTTGTGATGGCAGGGTTGGATGTTGTTGGTCAAAACCATTATGGTGTGTTTCCTTCGAGATGTAAGTTGTTGATTGTAAGGGAAACCAATACTAAACAGATCATGGAAAATGCTGAGATTCAACATATCAAGAAAATCCTTGTTCTATAGCATGAAAAGGAATATGGCAGTATCAAATCTTTGAAATATGGCCATCTTATGATTATGGAAAATCAAGATCATGATGGTTCACACATCAAAGGATTGTTGATCAACTTTATACACTCTTTCTGGCCATCCCTACGTAATACTCCCTCGTTTCTTGTTGAATTAATTACTCCTACTGTCAAGGCAACCCATAAAGATGGGCGGGTATTGTCTTTCTATACCATGCCTGAGTATGAATCACGGAGAAATTTTTTGCATTGATTAGCCTCAGGATGGACCATAAAGTGACTGACATTTCGGGTGGGGAACTTATTTGGACCAAATTGACAAGATTATCAAGTACAACAACTTTGTAAACAAGGAACTGTTCCTATTTTCCATGGTTGGTTTGAAAATATCCATCCCATCCAGGGTTGATGGTTTGAAACGAGGATATAGGAAAATATTGTTTTGTTCTTTCAAAAGAAATTTTGTTACGCAAGTGAAGGTGGCTTAATTCTTGGATTATGTCTCAGAGAATTCTACTTACCATCACGATGAGAAGATTCTTTGATATGAAATTAAATAGGAATGCAATAAATTACATATATAACCATAAATACAAATATGCAATAGAAATAACACTTCATTTCATTAATATCAAATACTGAAATATGCTTACAAATAAAACGGAAATAAGACTAGCTTGGGCGATGGTAGCTTATCTCTAAGAAGAGATGTGTCAACTACATGCCTCTGAATTGTGTTAAAATGAGGCTTGAGGGCCTATTTATTATTGAGAAGCAATGGAAAGCCCCAAACATCCTAACCTTAGGAGATGAAATGCCAAACAATGGACCACGTTGGGGTAAATTGGTACATCAACTTATCGAGGTCGTAACTTTGGCATACAATCTCCGTTTGACGCATATGATACCTCGTTAAAAAGATCTATCTGAGGACTACAACTGTTGACAACAAATATTGAGTTAAAAATTTCTAATTTTGACCAATGATTTTCCCAAAAAACATCATTTAGGGCCTCAAAAAGGCTTCAAAAGTTTAGGGCCCGAAAAACTGCCAAAAATAGTAAATTGTGCTACAATTAAGGAAACTGAAAAAATTGAAAGGAAAAATGGTTGGGGTCCAAGTGGAATAGGTGGGTGGCCACCAATACCCACCTGGCTCATTCCTCCCTCCTTAGGAAGAAATGGTCCCCATTGCGTTGAGTTCCTCCATGAGATGAGGAAACTTCTGTTGAACTTGACCCCTGGTGAGCCACTTGCCCTGGTGAAGGAGTTGGCCTACTTTGACAACTTGATATAGTTGGATTCTTTGCTTTCATGTGTTTTTGATCTGTGTGTCCATGATATGATCAATTGTGGCTTGTTCCATGCATTCTCTATTTAACTTTGTAAGTGTGAGTTGTTCTGCAATGTCTGATGTGTCCAACAATGTGGGAAGTATGGTCGAAGGTATTCCACATTGAGCACTGGGTAAAGGCCAAGGAGTGTGGGAATGCTGAGCTCAAATGCATTGTCTCCCACAGCCTTGGTAATGGTGTAAGGACCATATTAGAGTGTTCTAAGTTTTTGATAGGCTCTGGTAAGGCGTTCCTTCTGCAAATTCAACCAGACATTGTCACCCACATGAAACTTGTGTGGCACCCGATGTTGATCATGTCGCTGCTTGTACTTGGCATTTGATTTCTCCAGAATGTCGTGGACCTATTGGCGGATGTGTTGAATGTGCTCAATGAATTTGTTTTTCTTGTCGGCTTCGGATTGGACATGAGTCGAGTCTTCCTGAGTAGATGCAAATGGTATAGCCACATCAATGGGACATAGTAGCTAGAATCCCAAGCCTACCTGGAAAGGGTTGTGTCTAGTTGAGCTACGAAGAGCACGATTATAGCTGTGTTGGACATAAGGGAGGCTCTCATCCCATGTGCATGGATGCTTTGAGTTGTACATGTGCAGAATGTGTACGATCATCCTATAACAACCTCTGTCTGGCCATTAGTTTGGGGATGGAAAGTTGTGGAATTAGTGAGCTTGGTGTCCAATATCAACCAGAGATTGGACCAAAATGTATTGAGGAACCTGCTATCCTGATATGAGATGATAGACTGTGGGATCCAACCACACTCGTTCAAAGAAGAGTTTACTAGTGGATTTTGTTGTGATATTCTTCTTGCAAGCCACCATAATGGCCATCTTCGAGAATCTTTCGACGACCAAAAAAAACAGTCATTGCCATGCTTAGTAGAAGGAAGGTCTGACGTGTAATCCATGAAGATGGATTCCTAAGGTCGACTAGGGGTAGGCAGTGGAGTATAGAGGCCTTGCTTCTTGATGGTCAGTTTGGTAATGGCGTAGGCAATGCAGGATTTGATGTACTTCCCGACATCGTGTCAGAGATTCGACCAAAGGAAATACTTCTGTAGTACTGCCACTATTTTCTCGATCCCAAAATGACCAATGACCCGACTGTAGTGCGCTTCCAAAATCATCTTGGCATACTCGCTTGAAGGAACACAAAGGTGTCCCAAGTGGCATAATAATGCATCTTGGATGTGAAAATATGGAACTTGCTAACCCTCCAAGAGTGTTTGGTATGTGCGGCCAAATTCTGGGTCACTTTTGTAGAGAAGTGGCCAATCAGAAGTCTTGTGCCCATAAGTCTTCAGCACGGTGGTTAATGCCATGATCGGGTGTTGGTTGAGGCAGTATGCAACATTATTGGTGTTTCCCTTCTTGTACTTGATATTCAAATGGAATGATTGCAGGTATGTGGACCACTTCTGATGGTGATCATTTTGCAACTTCTGTTACGTCTGTATGAACTACAGGGGTTGGTGGTTTGTGTGGATGTCTATTTCCTTCCCCAAAATGTAATGCTTTCATTGTTGGTAGGCCTGGATAATGGAATACATCTCTTTGTCATAAGTGGTATACTTTCAGACTGTGTCTGAAAGTTTTTCATTGTGATATGCCACTGGATGCCCCTGTTGAATAAGGACTACCCCAATAGCATAGTCATAGGCATTTGTCTCGATCTCAAATGGTTGTTGCAAGTCTTGTAGTGCGAGCACTGGTGTAGAGCAGAGGCTATGTTTCAACTTTGCGAATGCCTTCTACTGAAATTCAGAACAAAAGAATTTTCATTTCACTCCTCCCTTGGTGACTTGACTCAAGTGCCAAGTGATATGAGATAACCCCAACATGAACATGCGGTAGAAATTGGAAAGACCCAAAAATTTACGGAGCTATGTCAGAGTGGTTGGGGTTGGCCAATCTCAAATGGCTTGGATCTTGGTTCGATCCACCTGCACCCCTTGTTCATTAATAATGTATCCCAGATACTGAACCTGCATCATGCCAAAAGTGCATTTGTCCAAATTGGCACATAGCTTGTGTTGCCGTAGTTTTTGGAGAACCTGTTGGATGTGGTGGAGGTGCTCTTCCTAACTCTACTTGAAGATCAGGATGTCATCCAAGTATACCATTACAAATGAGTTTGTGAATGGCCACAAGATGTCATCCATCGGCCTCATTAAGGTTGAAGGAGCCTTTGTCAACCCAAAAGGCATAACCAATCATTCGAAAAGGCCCTCCTTGGCTTTGAATGTGGTCTTCCACACATCGGAGGGTTTGATTGGTACCTGGTGATATCTAGAATTCAAGTCGATCTTGCTAAGATATTTGGCCCCCTTGAGTTGGTCTAAAAGGTCATCAATCCATGGGATCGGGTAAAAATTCTGAAAAGTGGTCTTGTTCAATGCCCAATATTAATACAGTGTCTCCAAGTCCCATCCTTCTTCTGTACCAACACAATTGGGCTCCCACAAGGTGATGAACTCAGTCGGATGTGAACTTTCTACAACATCTCTTGAATTTGCCTCTTGATTTCGTCGTTCTACACAACAAAGCATTGATAGATTGGTCCATTGGGAAACAACGCACCTTGGGTCAGATTGATGGAGTGCTTGACCTGAGAGCGCAGAGGCACCCCTGCGAGGGAGGTGAAGATGTCCTTGCACTCCTCCACGACCTTGTCCATCTACTGTTGTCGTGTGGAGGGGCCCTGTCTAGAGGTTGTGGCCACTGTCTTCTTCTTTCACTAAGGGCGTATCATCATGAAAACAAATTTCCTAGTTTTGGAAATGAGGTTACTGCATCTTTTTGCAATAACCAAAGAAATGGCAGTAGGCGGTGCTACCTTTGGTATCTTATACAACTTATTTCCCAAGGTAAAAATAACAATGCGAGGCCTTGATTCATACACAACATGTCACTTCCACAAGTATGTTTGTCCTAATAAGACATCACAAACATGTATATATACATACTAGAAAATATTTTCATTCTCGGAGAATATCATCAAAACACCATGTAAAATTATTTATATGAATGTTCTTCCATGCTCCCTTTCCTGTAGTACTCACAAATTATCTCAAAATAAAATTGAGTTACTTGATAGTAAATAAAATATAGTGGTTACTTATAAACT
Source organism: Pinus taeda (assembly GCA_000404065.3). Taxonomy (NCBI): domain Eukaryota; kingdom Viridiplantae; phylum Streptophyta; class Pinopsida; order Pinales; family Pinaceae; genus Pinus; species Pinus taeda. The sequence continues at coordinate 29,471 of APFE031267097.1, read as the reverse complement.
ATGTAATAATTTGTACTATATGTAAATATTAATAAATTAATGTTTCAACAAAGGTATTTTTTAAAATTGAATATAATTTTTCAAAGTATCAAATTGTTGTTTAAATTTTAATGTTGGGATAAATAATATTTCCATTCATTTTGTTATTGAAATTATTTGAACTCATTTTTTTGTTTAAATGAAAAATATTTAATTTTAATTTTTTAAAGATAAAAATTAATTAATGCTTTATTAGGTTAAATTAGAAACTTTTTAATATTATTTATGTATTATTAGCTACTAAGCCCTTAGGCTTGAGTGCGCACAAAGGCATGCCCCAAGATGGTCTTAATGCCCAAGTCGACTTGAAGTGTCAATTAAGTGGAATGGGACACCTACACAAAGGTAAGCACACCCCATCAAATGACATGAAGGAATGAGGATGGACCAGACAGAAAGAGGAATTGGGCGAGATGTAACGTGCATAGCATGAACACGCCCAAAGGCATGAGGGCGAGCACACCCAAAGTTGGTGTGCACAACACAAGACAAAGTGACTTGCAAACTTGGGGGATGGTGTGTGAAATAAATGATGACTTGTGATGGCATGGAGGGTGAGCGATGGGGAAGGCATCGTGTGAAAGGAATTCCGCCCACACAATGAGGTCACCTACACCCACACCAAAATTGGAGGTGAACAAGTTAAGTTAACTAAACATCATGAGAGGTCAACTTGGTGAAGGGTTGTGTCCCTTGACAAAGGGAGGTCACATGTAAATAAAAAAGTGGATAAATGAGGAAGGAGAACCAATGAAAATTTAGAAAAGGCAAGTCGAAGGAAATCATGACACATAACCATAGTAAGGAAGATAATCAAGGTAGTGAATGGAAGGGAAGTTAAGGGTCATTCAATTAGACAAGACGTGTGAAGACTTTATGTTTTCTGGTTGGTGGGGCTTCATTTTGGCACAAGTTTTTGCTATAGGTGCGAACTCTACCAAGAGTTGCTCACAAGGTTGTTTAAGCTTGCAAGTATGAAATTTGAGGTTTCCCAAAGTCGTGTCAGTTAGGAAGGGTTGCATGAAGCTAAGGAACAATTTTCTAAAGTTGCACAAGAGTTGAGGCAGTGAACGTTTAGGGTTTAGACAACCTTGGCTTTGTACTTTGAAGTTGTATAAGATATGAAAGTTGAAGTTTGAAGTTAATAAAGAAAATGGGAATTTTTTAGGAGTTCCCCCTTCCATTATTATTGTTGTACATGTTCATGTTATGTTGGAGTGCATTGTTGTTCTATATTTTTGTTTACATTGAAGTTTCTTATGTTGCAAAGATTGTCTAAGTAATAATACTATGAAGCAAATAGAAGAATTGATTAAGTGTTGAAGTTAATCTAATTAAAGGGTTATTGCATCAACTTGGATAATTTACTAATTCCAAAAGTAAGTTTATAAAGTCACTACATGGTGCATAGGCTAGAGGTGTAGTTTGGGTACTAGTATGCCTAAGTTCGTCAAGCCATTAGGAAGAACATAGGCCGATGTTGCATGTCCTCGGTTGTCCAATTGGTGCAATCATCATGGGGTTGTGATAGTTGGTATTAGAGCTCAGTTCTATGATGAGAACTTGAACAAAGTTGTGATATTCACTACTTTCCCTTCGTTAGAGTTGGTATTCGAGCCACTTTGATAAAAATGGGAGCTCTAAGTTGAATCTTGGAAATACCTATTGCAGGTTGTGTATAGTGCACACTCGACAACAAATTAAATGAGTAGAGATCCTGGAAGGAGAGTCAAATTCGATCGAGGAGATGGCCTCTCACCAAGGCGATATGGGAGATGACATCGAGTCTCAAAATCTAGGTTAGGACATACTTGAAAGGATCATGTGACAAGTTGGTGGGATGTCTAGAAAATTCAACAAGGTTGATGATCTATCTACTAGGATTGAAATCTTAGAGGAGGATGTGAGGGACCTCTTTATGGTTAAAGATGAAGTAGTCAAGCGAGTTGAGAAGTTGGAAAACGAGTTGAAGAGCCTTTCCATAGTGAAGGGAGAAGTTGAGAAGGAACTCTTTGATTTAAAGGATGAAATGGTAGTTTTAAAGAAAGTTGTTGGATATGGATAACTTGGAAATCCAATTCATGTGAATATCAAAGAGACATAATAGTACGATGGTGCGAGAAACGTGAAGGTTCCTAGAAAATTTGTCTAGAACATGAAGCAGTACTTGGATCATTTGGGATCACTTCTAAGGAAGCGAAGATATGAACTTCCATGTCATTCTTGATAAAAGATGCACACATGTCGTGGAGATGAAGAATAGAAGAGATTTCCCTTGGAAATGTTTCTAATGATATTACCACATGTGAAAGGATGAAGGAAGCCTTGATGACTCACTTTGGTCAACAAGAGAAACTTGGGATGTAAGGATGAAGGTGAAGTACATTAATTAGAATAGAAGTATACATGCATTCATACAAGATTATTTGAGTTTGTTGTTGGAGATACTGGACATGGAAGAGAGGGATAGTTTTTTCAACTTTCTAAGTGTGTTACAAACTTAGGGACAAACTGAAATAAAAAGAAAGAAGGTGAAAATCCTTGTAGAAGTAATCACAAATACAGATAAAATTATTAATTACCATGCAGGAAGGAAGGAAAGGAAGGAAAGGAAGGAGGGGAAGGAGAAATAGGGCGAGAAGAAAAATAAGAAGTTTGACAAGTAAAACGAGAAATCTTCTAAGGAATATGGACCGAAGATGTGTGGAAATCTGAAGGGAAAGAAACCATTGGTATGCTAGCTATGTGATGGTGAACACAAAGAAATGTCCTTTGAGGCAGAAGGTTGCGATGTTAATACAAGTAGAAGAGAAGGAAAGAGAATAGCGTTCTCATGAATTCATTGGTGTGAATCATATTTCGGGAGTTGCTAGCATGAAGGAATCTACCCCAAGACATGATTCATAAAGGAATAAGTTGAACTTCGTAGAAATGAGCATTGGTGGGAAAGCATTAATTGCTCTGTTGGATAGTGGAGCTTATTAAAACTTTATGAAGGAAGATGTTGCAAGGAAGTTGGGATTGAAGTTTTACCAAGCTCATGCATTGTTCAAAGCTATGAACTCAAAGGGAAGTGAATTCCTTGGGATCACATAAAGTGTAAAACTGGAGATTGGATATTGGGAAGAAATCGTGAACTTCATGATTATTAGGATGGATGACTATGAGGTTATGCTTGGTGTTGAATTTATGATTGAGAAAGAATTTGTGCCAATACCACATTTGGGGAAATTATTCGTTCATGATGGGAAGGAAGAGTATGTGATCGTTCCTACTTTTGGAGGGCTTTCAAGAGAGCATAGAGTGAAAACCATATGTGCATAGGCATGCCAACAAGATGAAGAGGTAGTTCATGCGAGGATGGATTTCATATATCATGCTCATTGGACACACAAAGCTGATTAAGTCTTTATCAAATGATGTTGGACATTTTTCAAACAGACCAGACATGATGAACGAGGAGACTTGCACGAATGAGTGTGAGGTTGTTGCTGAGGTTGTTGAGAGGAACGATGCCTATACTTTTACCAGTTTTGAGTGGAGACGAGATGACGATCACAACTTATACATGCAAAGGTTAGAAGAGGAACATGTCGATATGTGTATTGGAATGTTAAGTCGGGAAGAGGATGTCGATGGAGATAGAAATATGGATCGGGATGAGACCATGGGGACAAATATATCAGACCAAAATGATGAGAGTGCTTTGATGGATGTGTTGTCTTACCCTTCTTCACTGAGACTTGTTATGGAGCAACATGATGGATATGCACCAGGATTACCACCAAAGTGGATATTTGATGGGATTTTAAAGAGTGGGAAGTCACACAACTTCCCCACCCCACCTTAATTTTGAAGACCGTGAAGAAGATGGGTTGTGCATCATTTGATAAAGATAGTGAGACCCTTAGAAGTGAAGTAATGTTGAAGGGTGCTTCATGATGAGAAGAGTTGGAGGATGAAGATGAGAAAAAGTGTTGGAGAAACAACTGATGAAAATTAGGAGGTGCATTCTCATGAGTTGGACATGATAGTTGGATTAACTACCTAACTAGGTTGAGTCGTGATGGAGCTCAATGGGTAGAGGCATGTTGGAATTGAGTTGAAGTATGGAAACAAGTGCTAAAAAAATCATGTTGGAGTTACATTGGATTATGGCAGTAGATGTCCACGAGAGTTGGGGACTTGAGATATATTCCTACATGAAATCATGAGCCATGATGGAGGTTCGTGGAAAGACAAAGAGTTCATGCAACAAGGACAAGGGGAGATGGATGATTATTCCATGGTGTTGGAGCTGGTGGCACTTTGTGATGATTTGAACTTGGCGAAAACATTTGTTGAGTGGCATGTTGTCAAGGATGATAACCATTTTAGAGTGGGGGTGGATGTTAGGCCCTTGGGATTGAGTGTGCACAAAGGCGCACCCGAAGATGGTATTAACACCCATGTCGACTTGAGGTGTCAAAAAATCAAAGGCTTAGGTGAGTTCGGTGGAACAGGACACCTGCATGAAGGAGGACGTGCCCAACCAAATGACATGAATGCAAAAGGATGCACCTAATAGATGGAGGCACTAGGAGAGATGTAATGTGCACGACAAGAATGCGTCCAAAGGCATGAGGGTGAGTACACCCAAAGTTGGCATGCGTGAGACAAGGCCAAGAGAATTGTGGACTTGGGCAATGGCATGGAGGGTGAGTCGACACACAAAGGCATCGTGCGAAGGGAATTCTACCCACACAATGAGGTCGATTGTGCCCACACCAAAATTGGAAGGTGAACAAGTTAAGTCGGTTAAACATCATGAGAGGTTGGCGTGGTGAAGAGTCGTGCCCCTTAGCAAGGGGAGGTCACATATAAATAAAGAAGTAGATGAATGAGGAAGGAGAACCAATGAAAATTTAGACAAGGTAAGTCAAAGGCAATAAGACGCAAAACCACATCAAAGAAGATAATCAAGGTAGCCAAATAAAGGAAAGATGAGGCTCATTCACCGAGTCAAGACATGTGAATACTTTTTGTTTATTGGTTGGTTGGGCTTCATTTTGGCAAAGTATCTGGTTATAAGTGCGAACTCTGCCAAGAGATGCGCACAAGTTATTTTAAGCTTGAAAGTTTGAAATTTGAGATTTCCCAAAGTTGTGAGTTAGGAAGGGTTGCATGAAGCTAAGGGGAAATTTGCTGAAGTTACCCAAGATTTGAGGCATCGAACCTTTGGGGTTTGACCAACCTTGGCTTTGTACTGTTGCATAATATGAAAGTTGAAGTTTGAAATTAATGAAAGAAAAGGGGAATTTGTCAGGAGCTCCCCCTCCCATCTATTGTCATTGTACATGTTCATGTTATGTTGAAGTGTATTGTTGTTTACATTGAAGTTGCTTATGTTGCAAAGATTGTCTACGTAGTAAGACTGTGAAGTAAAAGAATTGACTGAGTGTTGAAGTTAATCTAATTTAAGGGCTATTGCATCGACTTAGATAAGTTACTAATTCCACAAGTAATTTTATTAAATCACTACATGGTGAATATGCTAGAGACGTAGTTTGAGTACTAGTAAGCCTAAATTGTTCAAATCATTCAAAAAAACCTACACTAGTATCCCAAGCCCTCAATTATCCAATTACTATGATCATTACGAATAATAACTTAGATAAAATTTCGAAAACTCCCATTTTCCCATAAATCCCCATAAAAAACCTTTCCAATAAAATTATAATCAAAATCCCTATGAAAAAACTTTCATAAAATATAATCAAGAATTGGTGTTAGGACATTTATTATGAGCACGATCATTTAAATTAAAAATAAAATAAAAGTAAATAAAAAATATTATAAAAATTAAAAGGTTTTGAAATGTTCATGGAAAATGAGAATTTCATATATTGTTAATGGCAAAATGACAGTTATGACTACCCATATTCGGTGTAACACTACATGAAAACCTTTCCACAAACAGATTTTGAGTAGTTATCATTAAATTTTGTGTTCACTAGCATATTCATTTAGAAGGTGAATAGCCAAGTGTTGTACATGTAGTGCATTGTAACCATATCAAGTATTACCAATCAACTAGCCTAACCTAACACTTATCATGCTTCGTTATAACATATAGGTCTGATTGGAATATGATGAATTTGCTTTCTGTTATACTTATTATGCTTTTTAAATTGTTTTGGTTATACTTATGCTTTATGTTACCTCTTTATTTAATTCTCCTTTTATATTATAGTTTTTAGATTCTACGCGCAATTAAAAATGCATATAGGAACACAACACTAAATTTAAATTTTAATATACCTTATGATTTATGTATAAGTGTGAGTTCTTCCTATGTGCCAGATAATATATATAGATAATTTTTTAAAGTTTTAGATATT
>APFE031267097.1:0-20979 GCA_000404065.3 Pinus taeda | reverse complement strand
ATTAATTTTTATTTAATTAAAAATATTTGAGACCTATTTGAAAAAAAAAATCGTGATCGATATTGATATTTACCATTTATTCCGACGCCTTTCTGTATCATGTGCATTCTTAAAACGACGGTCAATGATTCCCTCAGATGAAACGGAACACGGCCGGTTTGTAAGATGCCGGACGGCACTGTGCCGGGAAAGCTAAAAGATTGAGGGCTCCTGAACGACGAATGCAAATAATACCTCAAAAAGAGGCATTGTAAAACCCTACGATGACCTTCAACGTCACCCTAAATCATGAATCACAACATCTATTCGGAAATCGAAATCTTGCATGCAAGAATGGTTACCCTGTTAGGCAATCAAGTCCGAAGCTGAAACCACTGTGGTTTTAGAATTATATATGGAGATTTGGTTTCCATAAGTTTTAGTAAACACTATAGTATTTTGGAAAAGAGATATTTTATTTTGAGAAAAATGCTACACTCCAACTTGACATAAAGATCCAACAAATATCCAAATGGAATAGTGCATGAAGAGATAAGATGAGTTAAGTGCAGTGAAGTCATATTTTGGGAAAAGTCAAATTTACAGTGTGTGAAATTATTTTGGAGAGATAAGATGAGTTAAGTGCGTGTGAGCATATTTTGGAAAAAATCAAATTTAAAATATGTATGTGAAATTACTTTAGGTAAGTCATTAGATGAAAAAATTTAAATACCTTTTACTAGTTTAATTGTAATCATCAAGTTTGATTGATCAATTTAAGAGCAACTAGCTTTATTAGGTGTGAAATGTATAAATTTTGTAATATTTTGTGTATTTTTTCTCATAACAAATTGGTATCAAAACTAGGTTAAAGCCAAAATATCTTAATGTGTTGCAGCCCCAGATTGCAGAGCCACTGGACAGAAAATTCTTTACTGTTGGTTGCAGGAGCCGTGAGCAGCCGCCAACCACCATAGCCGTATCGTCAAAGAAAAGAGAGTGCTAGAGAGTCGCGAGGGTCCTCCTACATAAGCCGCAGCCTATGTTGCTGCCACCACCGTGAATCCCCGTTGCCTGTATAGACTGTCGTCGTTGTTGTGAGCAGTGCACAGTGCACAGACAATGTGAAGAGCGTTAGTCAAACTCTTGGCCAAAGTTTTAAAGCGCGTTTGACGTGTATTGGTTTTTAAAAGTCAAGTGGGCGAGTTCAAAAGTTTGAAAAAAAATAATTTGAAAAGTCTATTTGAATGGCAGAGGAAACGTGGGCAAGTACGATTTTCTTTATTTTTTTTAGTTCAAAAGTTTGAAAAAAAAAAATTTAATTGAAAAGGTTTCTTGAACGGCATAGGAACACGTGGGCATGTACGATTTTCTTTTGAAAGAGCGCATATTTTTTTTAAGTGGGTTTTATTTTCAAAGTGGTTTTTTTTGTTTTAAAAGGCCTAAGTCAGAAACACGGGTTCCTTATAAAGTTCTTTGATATATTAAAAATAAGGTAGTTTAAAGTGGAAAAGGTCAAGTTATAAAGTATTTTTAAATGAGCTTATACATATATTTGTGAAGCCCCATTATGAAGCACGTTTTTTTTCCATGGAAGAGATTTGAAAAGAGATTAAACGTTTTGAAAAGAGTTTAAAAGGGTTTTATTTAGAGTGATTATTTGATTTCAGGTTTAAAAAAATAAAGGGTTTTTAGAAAGTGAATTTAGGTATTTGAAAAAGTTTTTCAATTATGATAATTTTTGTAAATTATGATAATGTTTTTTGGATGAAGATTGTGTTTTATGGGGTATATATTAAAAATCATATTTTTTTGGGGTGATATAGTAGATAGCCTCATGCAATCAAGAAAGCAACTATAAGATAATAGCTATGGGTCGCAAAGCGCAATTGAAGAAACTTAAGAAAAAAATCGAAAAGAAGAGGCAAAGATTGCTGCCATGTTTAGAGAGGTTCAAGCTGCAACCGAGGAACTGAGCAGTCTAGCAAAAGACAAAGAAGAAATCGAGGTTGATTGATGTTGCTTTGATCCGCTACCACCTCTTATGTTTACTAGTAAAGATTTTGATTTTTGGGTTATCAAAATGTTAACTTTTCTTTTAGCGAAAGAGTTAATTGAGTACTAGTCTAATAACCCATATGATGAAGTATGCAATGTTTTAGCATTGAATTTTATAAAACAAGAATTGGATGTGAAATTTTTGTGCAAGGTAGCCACAACGACAACTTCTAAGAAAGCATGGAAGACTCTTGAAGAAGAGTTTGGTGCAAGGGGGAGTGACATGCAACAGCAAGTGGTGTCACAATTTGTTGGGTCATTCGTAGATCTGAGAGTAGATGAGCAAGATTCTAAGAGGACAATAGAGCTTGGAGAGTCCCACTCAAAAGTGGATGATGGTCGTCAAGACCATAAAATTGAAACATATTAAGAAAACATGCATATGAATGAAGAAGATGTAGCAAAGATTGCAGAGAGAGAAATTGAAGCCTTTGTATGTGAAACAGAGCAAGAGCATATAAACGCTCAAGGAATCCACTGTAACGTGGATGGTGCATATGATGGGGAATCCCATTGTGACGAAACAAATGTGGATGGTGACTGCAAAGTGAGATGTGGATTGGTGAATCCAATCACAACTAATGAATTTGGTGGAGTTGAAATCGTTAATGAGCACATGCATGCTTGGATATCCCACAATAGAGTGGATGAAAATTATGTTGATTTTAAATTTGGTTAAGAACCATTAGCTAGTGATGAGTGGTTACACATGATGCAACAAAAAGATCATATTACATTGTTATTTGGTGATAGAAGCACACTTGTGTCTAGAAGCCAAGTGGAAGACAACCTATTTGCAACAACAAAGGTTTGTAATAGAGTGGAAGAGAAGGCAGAGAAGGAAGAGGTAGAGAAGGAAGCTCTCACTGAAAAGCATAAAGAGATATTTCTAACATTGATCTTGAGTGTTTAGAGTATAGGAAAAAAACAACAATATCCAATGATGAAAATGAAGAGAAAGAAATGGAAATTTCTTAAGACAAAGGTGAATGCATTAAAACCATTTTTCAGCAATGGAATCAAGAAGAGGTAAGATTTTTCTATCATGAAATATCATTGAAAGGAAGTCATGAATATGAAGGACAAGAAGTAAAACAAAGAAGACAATTTGAAGATGAAGAGTTGTGGCAACAATCCATAGTGTAACAAATCTTTGAAGAGGAAATTGTAGAAGATATGATTGGACTGTTTTTTAGAACAAATGCAAGAAAAGTTGAAAAAAAAAATTGCAGCAACAACAAGTAAAGAAATATGGAGCCTAGAACAAGAACACACAACACATAATGAAGTAATTTTGAGGATATAGAATCCAGAAGAAAAGAAAAAGAAAATGTGAAATTGTAAAAGTTTCAAGTCATTGTAAGTCTAGCTGAGACTTAGACTAGTAGACATGTTTGAGTGATGATTGAGTCAATGTCTATTGTAAGCCTAGTAGGCATAGTTGAGTCATGTTTGAGTTATGTTGAGTCATACAATTGTAATTAATGAGGAGTGTGGGAAATAGTAATTACTCCCCCATGAAATTGTAGTAAGATCCAAGTGATGCTTGAAGAGATAAGTTGAGTTAAGTGCACTCTAGAGTCATAGTGTGAGTTAAGTGTGAGTCATGTTGAGTTAAGTCATATTTTGGAAAAAGTAGAAACTGAGTTAAGTGTGAGCCATGTGGAGTTAAGTCATATTTTGGGAAAAGTCAAATTTAGAGTGTGTGCATGTGAAGTTAATTTGGGTTAATCATTAGGTGAAAAAGTTTAAATACCCCTCACCGGATTCATTGTAATCATCAAGTTTGATTGATCAATTGAATAGCCCCAATTAATTTTATTGTGTGTAAGTTATGTAAATTTTGTGGTATTTGTGCTTTTGTTAATTTCAATTTAAATTTGGAATAATGAGGATTTGTGGTAATGATTTTTATTCTGGTTACTGTTGAGTCTTTATTAGTCCCTGCCTCCGGCATAGCGGGGACTATATCGTCGATAGGGCATTGACTTGCTATTACTTTTGGCGTTGACTGTCCATTTCTACGGGGTAATTACTGTTTAACCAAACTTTACGTTGGGCTTATGCCGGGCACTTTGCGTGCCAGAAAACTTTAACCAAAGTTTTCAGTTTACCCTCTTATTGCCCGCCTCACTTGGCCCGATGTGCGCACAACTTAATTTAGCCTAAGTTCTTTCTGGGGCCTGTTCTCCATGCCGTGCATGCTGTTTTTAGCCCGGGGAAGGTATTTATCCTAAGTTTTTGCATTGAAGGTTGGGGAAAGTTATTTTATCCAAACTTTGGTTGCCGACTTCCACAACACATCATATAGGCAAGCCACAACACGTCGGGAAATAACACGAATTTTGCATGGTAGTAGCCACTTGTCTTCAATTGGCCACTTGTCTTCAGTTCTTCTTCAATTCTAAATGCTATATGGCAATGTGCTCGCCCTTTTGCAGATTTCTCAAATACTTCTCAAATACTATATGGCAACTGGCCTTCCAAAGACTCTATCACAACGAACCTTTTTGTAGAGAAACAACGAACTTTTTTGCAAATTTCTCAAACAGGAATTTGCTCATGTTGTAGATTTCTCAGACAAGAATTTGCTCTAATTCTTTGATTCTCATGGCAGGAACAGGAATTTGCTCATGAATTTTCTCATGTTGCAGATTTCTCAAACAAGAATTTGCTTTAATTCTTTGATTCTCATGCAAGGATGGCAAAATGGCAGGATGTGGAAGCCACACTGCAAATATTTTCTCTTTTCTCTAATGCTTTGATTCTGCAAATATTTTCTAACCCTAATGCTTTGATTCTGCAAATATTTTCTAACTCTAATGCTTTGATTCTGCAAATATTTTCTAATGCTTTGATTCTGCAAATGTTTTCTCATAAGAGCAATACAGACGTTAATGATGCATGAAGAGTAATACCTATCTTTCCCTTCCCCTTTTTCATTTTGCTGCAGGAGGCATTAGTATTTTTTCCATTTTGCTACAGGAGGCATTAGCTTGGCTCCTTCAAAAGTCTGAAGAAAGCTGCTTCTTCTGAAGTCTGAACAAAGCTGCAAAGCAATCTCAAACATATCATTCGTAGGTGTGCATACTCTCCTCACTCTTATCCACTGCAACCACAATATTATTCATAATCTTAAATATATGCCCTATTGTATGCAAGTTCTCTTCTAAGTCCAGCTTAATCCCACCATTTTCTTAGCGAGGAACTACTACCCGCAAGATAGTGGACGATTCAATATACACCAGGTAAATATAAGTAAAATTGTATTATTATTAAATGTATCCAAAGCGCTGCCACCATCATACAAAACAGTGCCTAAAAGGGTTTAGGGATAGACATTGAACCAACGTTTACTAATGGTTTTGAATGCCATGTATTTAGAGGAATTTTTTTATTAATGGTTTTGAATGAAAGCATGTATCATAATTAACAAGGAAAATACAACTCGTCTGCAACTTGAATTTGTTCCTCCAGCTTTCTTTCTTAAGTGGTCAGCACCGACTTGATCTTTTCTTGCAATTCTCGATTCTGGTCTTGAAGGGCTTGAAATGCCTTTTGCAAATGTGAAATCTTTTATGTCACAAAGATTGGTAGGTCTGTCTCTGTGAGGCCTTTGGGAACAACTAAGTCAAAATCCTCAACTGCAGAAGCTAAAGACTCATGCTCAGCTAGTGTGCATGCATGCCTTCCATTCCTCTCAAAGTTTTTTATGCATTAACCATCAACCATAGTTTCGAAGTTCTGGGTGGCACATAGATCAGAGAGGCGGTGGAATGACGCCAGTAAAGCAAGAAGAGTCTTTGGCATAAATAAGATTGTATCAATCTATGTTGTTTGGTGTCTGCTTAGTTCCGCATCAGTATATAGAGAGCGAGATCCAAACAACTTTCATAGACCTAACCTCGACTAAACACTTCATTCTTCTCAGATTTCTCCAATGTTTTATAAATAACTGGCTCTACCCTAACAACCTGTAAAATTTAAAGTTGAGGGTTTCAATCTCCAATAATTTCAAATATCAATCTCTGAATGTCCAAAAAATTACACTCTGGGTCTTTCTTTACAGCTAATTTTACTGTTATTTTTATTATCGATATCTGGTTTTGTATAAATTCACTACATAAGGGATTGAGGGAATTAGAAATGAGAACCTGGATACTAGCTGAGGCTTGAAAAAAGATCTTTGTCTGCCAAGAAAAATAAATGAGGCATCTGAAACAGGATCTTTGTCCGCCAAGAAAAACAACAACGTGACTTGATCCTTGTCATTGTTAGTCTGGATGGATTCAAAGGCGGTGGAGAAATTTTCAAGAGTTGCATCAATCTAAGTAAAATCCATGGTTTCTTCCATATCTGCAATATTCCCACCCAAACATTTCGGGAGGTTTGTATTAGCATGTCGTATTACTTACTCTTATTGACGCGCTAATGATTTGGTTATCTGGTTTATATGGTTTATAACAATGCTTCTAGTAGCTTTATCAAATCTTTTGAAAGGTGGCCGTTCACGGTTTAAGCAGGTGATTTTAATAGTTTTACTAATTTGTTTGAAAGGTGGTTTTCCATGCAGCAGGGAACGTGGCTTGCATCCAAGCCCATTGTCATCCAAATATTTCTTGCTTGGGCATATATTTATTGTTTAAAAGGTGGTTTTTCATGCAAGAAACGTGTCTTGCATCCAAGCCCACATGTCATTCAAGTGTTTTGGCCATAAATGCAAGCCCACATGTCATTCAAATGTTTTCACCATATATTTATTGTTTTAGACAAATAATATCTATCTATATATATATATATAACAATTAAAAATTAAAAAAATAATACATAGCCAATTTTGATGTTTTATATCTCTACATTGTAACAATGACTATTATTCGTTATAGGATATACTATATAGTTACTTAATTAGTTTTTCATTGACACTAAACTTTCTGAAATACATGATATAGTTACTGAAAGTTTCGTTGTTCATTCTGAAATAAAAGTTAATGAATTCGTTATTTAGAATTGTTGTTCATTCTAATATACATGATATAAGAGGTTGAACTTGTCATTCATAATGAAATACAGAAAATAAGATGGTCGATATAGTTACTGAATTAGTTGTTCATTCTAAAATACACGAATTTGATATTCATAATGCAGAATTGATTTTTTAATTTTGTAACTTATTCGAAAAGATTGAAAGCTCTTGAAAAAGAAAGGGCAGCATTGATTTCTTTCATTGTCTCTGTGCATTTTTGCCGCCTCTAAGAATTCTTTATGACTGGAGGAAAGCGAATGAGCCCATCCAGGTGTCAGGGCATCCAACAGGCCGTTTGATTGGACAATCCAACCATGACCCTCAATCATGGTGCATACAAATAGAGATTGCAGCCATCGGTTGCAGATTCTAATCTGAAAACTGTATTTTCAATGCTATGATGATTTCATCACTACCACCTCTTTTCATCCTTCTTCTATGTGGTCTTTCCCACGCCCGAGCTCTGCCGCATTAGCTCCACCGGCTTCTTCCTTCATTTCCTCCTCGTCGTCCCTTCTCGATATGATACCTTTGCAGATAATCTCTTTGTCCTCCTTCATCATTACCTTACTGTCTTTTGCCTCGTCATCCTCTCTTACCCACTCTGTATTAATTGCCCTAGTTGTCGTCATTATCACACCGATCGGGGCTCTCTGGGTGTCTCTTTTATTGAGTTGCGGATTCATTATGTTCTTGATTGATTATAGTGGTGAGTTCATCCCATCCCGGTTTATTCCTTATTGTTGGCCATTTGTTGTCGATCTTATCCTCCTGTTCTTTACTCCCCCAGTTTGCAAGGTAGTCTGCAGCCTTTTTTCCTTTCCTCCTGACGTGATTGATGATTTTGTAGTCTATTCTCTTTAATAATTCCACCAAGTCTTTGACGATCCCAGCCGTCCTCCAGCTTCTAGCTATTTGGTCCCATTCTTTCCCATTGTTGAGTTTTCATAACATTTCTACAACTATCTGAGAATTGCCTTCTATTTCCAGATTTGTGTAGCCATTCCTTACTGCTATCCTTAGACCTTGATAGGCAGCCCACAACTCTGCTTCATTGTTGGTCATTTCTCCTCCCCCTTCCGCGTACACCCATCTTGTGTGTTTCTAATTGTCCCTAAAGATGCCCCTAAAGCCTGTAGGTCCTAGGTTCCCTTTGGAAGCCCCGTCAAAATTCAACTTAATGAAATTTTTCCGGGGGTATGTGAACTAATCTGGACTCTGAGTTTGAGCTCGTTGCTGCGTTTCCTTTCTAGGATATACCATGCCAAAATCCATGTTTAGTTTTGTTAAGATTCTTCCTTCTTCCGGGTTTGCCTTCCAATCTTCCTCTTCCCAGATTTTAGCCAAAACAGTTTCTCTAATTGCCTTTTGAATTGCTTTCCATATCCTTTCTGGATTATTGGGCTTATCCAAAAAAATTCTTCAATTTTGTTCCTTCCACAGAAACCATATCACGAATCCTACCGCTAAATTCCAACTTCTCCTTACCACCTTGCATGAAAATTATCATTAACCCCATTGAAAGATAGTCTTTTTTATGTCACTGGGGTCTCTATTTGCTTTTCCAAAGAGACTTCTGACCTCCTCCCATTGATGCTAGGCGAATGGGCAGGCGTTCATAATGTGTTCCTGGGTTTTGGTCCCCGTTTTGCAAAGGCTACATCTCGAGGGTCCGAAGAATCCTCTTTTTTGGATCTTATCCCATGTTAGGATTCTTTCTCTTCCCACCAGCCACGCAAATATGATTATCTTTGGCCACCACTTACTGTTCCAAATAACTTTCCATTCTGTGTTTTCTTCCTCCCTTTCTTGATGATTTGTCAGATAATATGCTTCCTTGACTGTAAAAGTCCCTTTCGCAGATTTTCCCCATCAGAGAATATCCAGTCCTAGTCTGGCTTTAATTTTCCTTGATTCTAGTTCTTTTATATATATTCCTTGCTGCTCTTGGTCTATGTTTTCATACCATTCTTCTGGTCTTCTCCATGTTCTCCATATCCCATTTGGCTCCCCTTCTTTCCAGTAGTCTCTCACGTATACTCGCCCTTCCCCTATCGCTTTTTGCTGTGTACTTTGTAAGGCTTCTATACTGGCCAATTTGTTTCTTTGTTGCCACTGCTCGTCCCAAAATCTAGCAGTATCTCCTCCTCTTATTTCCCAGAAGGCATAATTGTTTATGATATATCTACTCTGGCTTGCTAATTCCCAGATTGTGGAGCCTCTAGGAGTTTCTTCAGCTCTAAGGATGCCCATCGTTGTTGCGGGCATGTTATATTTCTGGGTCCATTTTCTCTTCCATAAGTCATTTCCTCCCCTCATCCACCTCCACCACAATTTTTCTCCTAACACTTTGTTCAACATTTCCGGGTCTCTAAGACCTAGACCCCCTTCTTCTTTTCTTTTAGTCAAACTTTTCCACAAAACCAGTGCCCATTTCCTCTGCTGCTTTGGCCCTCCCCATATGAATTTGCTAAAGATTTCTTTCATTCTCATGCATGCCCCTTTGGGGGCAGCCATTATAGATAGAGGGTAAATAGGTATCGCCTGTAAGACTTATTTCAATAACACCAGTCTGCCTGCTATGTTCAACGATCTAAAAGACCAACTTGCAAGCCTATTCTTGAGTTTCTCTATAATTTGTTGCCAATTTTCCATTCTTGTGGTGTTTGTTTCTAGTTGATTCCCCAGGTATTTTGTTGGAACTTCTCCATGTCTGAACCCTAACATTCTGGTTAGATGAGCCTTAATAGTGTCCGGTGTGTTAAAGATGAAGGTACATGATTTCTCTTTATTTACCTCCATACCAGATGCCTCCATAAACAGATCCAGGATTCTTTTCACGCCCCTTACCTCCTTTATTGAGACTTCACATAAGAGCATGACATCGTCTACAAACTGTTGGTGTGTAATGGGAAGATTGTTACCCCATAGCCTTAAGCCTTTAATTTTCCTTTCCCTCAACTCTTTTTTAAAATACCTTCGCAAACCCTCCGCAACCATTATGAACAAGAAGGGAGATATAGTATCCCCCTGTCTTATTCCTCTAGTAGCACTGAAAGTTGGCGATGGAACCCCATTTAGCATGACTGAAAAAATAGGCGTTGATATCATACTATAGACCCAGTCTATCCATCTACTACTAAATCCAAAGGCCCCAAGGATTGCCTTGAGGTATTTCTAGTTTAAATGATCATAGGCTTTTGACAGATCGAGCTTTATCATCATTCCTTTCTGTTTTTTTCTGTTTTAGAGAGTGGATCGTTTCCTGGGTTACTACTAGTCCATCAAGAATTTGCCTTCCCTCCACAAATCCTATTTGCTCAGGTGGGATTATGCTAGGGAGAATGGGTTTTAATCTTTTTGTTATCAGAGTGGCAATTATTTTGTATATCACATTGCACAGGGCGATTGGTCGAAAACCCTGGGCAGTTTCAAAATTAATATTTTTAGGGATCAAAGTAAGGAAAGTCAAATTCAGACCCGATCATACCTTTTGCTTCATGCGAGATTCCTCTACTGCCTCTAGGATCTCCTGTTCGAGAAAATGCCATCCTGCCTGATAAAACTCCACAGTGTATCCATCTGGTCCTGGTGCTTTGTTTTTTTTCATACCTTTCACAATTTCCTCCACTTCCTCTAATGTGGTTGCCCTCATCAACACCTTGTTCTGATCTTATGTTATTATTCTAGGAATCTCTTTGCAGATGAGGTCTGTAGCTGCTTCTCTATCTACTTGAGGTTCTGTTAGGATGTATTTATGATATCCTACCAATACTTGCTCCATTCTTTCTTGATCAATTATCCTTTCTCCTTCTTCTTTTTTAATGGAAAAGATCATGTTCCTTTGCCTATGTTGAATCATTGCTTGGTGGAAAAACTTGGTGTTTCTTTCTCCCTCGCGTAGCCAGTTAATCCTGGATTTTTGTCTCCATAAGATCTCCTCCTATTTCCTCCGCTCTTCCAATTGGCTTATTATAATTCCTTCTTCTTTACTGCTTTCCTCATTCCTGCCCTCTATAATGATTTTTGTTGTATCTCTTCCATTTCTTTCTCTAGCTTCTGCTTCTCCTCCATTATATTCCCAAACTCATCCTTATTCCATTTTTTGATTTCCCCTTTGAGTTCTTTGAGTTTTAACTGAAAAGTATGCATCTTCCCTCTTCCCTTTTGTGTACTTTTCTTCCACCATTCCTCTACTTTAGATAAGAACTGAGGGTTCCTGAGCCAAAAGGCCTCAAACCTGAAGGGTTTTTTGCAGGAGTTTTTCTTAATATCTATTTCCAGCCTGATCGGCCAATGGTCTGAACCCATCGCCGACATAATTTTAGCTTCAACAAATACATCCCGGTTCATTATCTGTTATGATATAAGGAATCGGTCTAATCTAGAAGCTATTTGATTTTTTCCTCCCCTTCGGTTATTCCAGGTATTGATGCCGTTGATTGTTGGAATATCTACCAGTCGTTGTTCTGTAATCATTTCATTAAACTCCTCCATACTTTGATCTGGTCTTCTTATGCCTCCTTTATTTTCTTTTTTCATTATGATCATATTAAAGTCGCCCCCTACTATCCACGGTATTCTAGGGAAGACCCTTCTAGTTGCTTGCAGGGCCTTGAGGAAATTTTTCTGATCCCTTGGTATGTGTGGTCCATAGACTCCTGAGATGAGGACCCACTCCACTGATCCTATCATTCTGAATAAGCCTGTAAGGATTATGGGAGAACTTATCCAGTTTTCAAACAATATCTCCTTAGGGTTCCAAAGGATTGCAAGACCCCCTGCTGTTCCATTTGCATCCTGGCCCATTACCTCATATTGTATTTTTTGTTTTTTAATTATTCCTTCTAATTCTTGGAAACTAATTTTCGTCTCTTGGATTATCATTATGCTAGGCTTATCTTTCTTTATCCTCTCCTTTAGATACCTCTACTTTCCTTTGCTGTTGAGTCCCCTGATGTTCAAACTTGTTACTATCATTTTATAACTTTTGGATGGTTGTTGAAATACCTCTGAAAGAGGTATAACACTGCCTGAATTGACCAATATTTCTCCAACCGCTTGTATGGTTTCATTTAATGTCCGTCTGCCTCTTTTCCTGCCTCCTTTGCCAGTACTGTCCATTCCCAAGCTTTGGTTTCCTTGCGTATCTGTTTGATCTGTCCGATTTTCTAAAGTGGCCTTTTTTCTCCTTGTATTTTTGGAATGTTTCTTTATACAATTACTTTTGGGTTTCCGGGATGAATCTTTCATCAAGGTTTTCCTAGTCTTGTAACAATCTTCTCATGATTCTTTCCTCCTCATTTGCACTGTCCTTCTGGGTATCTGTCCCCATGTGGGTTTGCTCTGTTGTCATTTCCATGTTCTCCCCAATTCCTCCTTCTACCTTATTCTTCTGGTTTAGGTCTGATTCTTTTGTCTCCTTTATAATTTCCATTGGCTCCTCCTCGTTGTCTTCTTCTCTGTTTTCCTACTCTTCCTACTGTAAAACCTGAAATTTATTTTGGTTTTCTACTGTTATTGTTTTTGCAGGTCCTTGTTACTTCCTTACCCGGCCTTTTTTTCCTATGGACTTCCTGGAATCCCATTCCCCCTTCCTCTGTCCTCTCTGTCCTCCTTTGTTCTTCTTCCTGTTTCCGTGGTGTTTCCTCTTCTTTATTCAGTGGGCATTGTTTGAAGAGGTGTCCATATTCATGACACCTTCTACACTTGAAGGGTATATGCTCATAGTCCATTGGTTGTTGCCATATTTAATCATGGTATTCTAGCTCTATATACTCCGACAGTGGCTCTACTATATTCATATATGCACATATCCTTGCATAGGATGTATACTTTCCTCTTTTTATTGACTCTGCTACCTTGACAAAAAGTCCCAACTGTATTACCTATGCCTTCCAAGATATCGGGGTCCCGGAACTCCATTGGTAGACCAAATAGTCTGACCCAGATGGGTGCTGCTAACATTTTTTTGTGGTTCGGGTTATATCTTTCCTCCCAGTGCCTCATAAACAGTCCGACATTATTCATGAAATATGGCCCTCCTTCGAAGGTTCTTTATTTATCTTCCAAGTTTGAAAATATCACTGTAAAGAAACCCTTTGCTCCTAGTTTTAGGTCTATATGCCCTTTCGGCCTCCATCTTTGTTGTATTCACTTTGCTAGGTCCCTTTCTAACGGCCAAAAGCCCATAAACTTGCATATCAAAGCATGGTCTCTCATATAACATCTGTATTCTTCAAGTTTGTTGTTAGGTATTACATACCTTGGTTTCTTCTGTGCCCTGGGCAGACATCTGCCCCCAAGCTTTGTTTGGCACCGATTCCCCATTACTAGTGCATCTCTGTTATTCTCCTTTGGGTGTCTCTGTAACCCGCTCCCGCTTGATTCGCCTCCCGTCATATTTTTGTAGGAGGGGATCTCTCCCCTCCCCTGCTCTCTTTCCATTGATTCTGTCAGCCCTACTTGGCGTTGTTATCTCTCCTCTTCGAGTTGCGTCTTCGTATGTTTGATTGCATACCGAGGATTTACCCTTCTACCCTTGTCTCCGACTCTGTTTCTCTTCCACCTCTGTCTTTGCAAACCCTAGGTTATTAAAACCCTAGCTCACTTGATCTCGCTCTGCGCTTCCTCATCCCCCCCATAGGGTTAGAAAATAAAAATATCGTTATGGAACTTTACTTTAACTTATTAAGCCGACTAATGCTTTTTTAACACTGTTGCCAAAGATTAATGTATTACCAAATCCATTCTATTATTTTAAACATTATGAATATCTCTAAAATGCATAACATACATGAAATAATGCAGAAAATTCACTTCATTCTAGCAATATTGCGGTCAAATTAGTTTATCGAGGTATAAATTCACTTCATTGTAGCAATATTGCGGTCGAATTAGTAGGGAGGTCAAAATATTAGCTAGCTTTGCAGATTGTGGCGAGTTTCTCAACCCCGTGGCGAATTTCTCAACTCGAACATGGACTACCGCTACAACATTAGCTCTCTTGTTATAATGACTTTAACCCCATTAAAAAGCTTTATATTATAGTATTTACATTATCTGTACACTGATATATCCTTACAGTATTTACATAGTGTTGTTGAATCAAAATTATCTATAGAAAATATTTTTTATTTCTAATCCCCGGGAAATTATTTACTGCATCGCATCGAGAATCCCAACCATTCTTGTTTTTTAACGAACAATATCAACACTTGTAGAACAACGACGCTCCTTTGCTATAGATTTTCGTACAGAACTAGCCAAATCGGAGGCGCCGTCCTAAGCAGAAAAGCAAACTCGGCGCAGCTCTGCAACAATACATGCCGACGTCTCTTTCTAGTATTGGTCGGCCATTGGAGAAACGATCGTCGAAATAGGCAGGAGTCTTCAAACGGGAACAACCCGATGCGAGCTTCAAGAGACATCATGGGCTGTGGTCATGTGGCAGAGCCTGCTGGGCCGTGGCCGAAAAGACGTTCTCCTTCGCATGTGGTGGCTTGACGGGCGTATGAGAGCAGTGAGAGCTCTTTTCACCCATTCTCCTTCTACACGGCCGATCCTTACAAGCGAATTCGTCATTGCAGACCTCCTTGCAGTCAAATGAGAATGCGTAGAAGAAGAGAAATTATTAGTATTTCTATGAAGACTGCAACGGAACGAACCTGGATGATTCGTTGGTGAACACATGCACGTCTTCCTAGGCGGAGCACAGACGATGGGCTTCAGGGGCGCAACGGCTTGTGGTGAAACAGGACGGCGTGGGGATCGAACCTGCGACGTGGATATGTCAAGAGCGAAATTGCTAGAAGACGAAGCGGCTGCAGAAGCAGAAGAAATTAAAGAAGAGGCGCCTCTATAGCTTGCAGGAGTAGGTGAGATCGTTCTGTGAACAGCAAAGTTGAAAGCAGAGGAAGGTGAAGGCGAATTGAAATGGCGTGTGGGAGAGTGGGATCTGTGAACGGCAAAGGTGAGGGGCAGCACAGGGGCGCTGCTGGATTTGCTTCTTTCCTCCATTTTTCTCTCAGGGAAGGCTTGATACCCAGCTGGGCAAACCGAGGAGAACTCGGGCCCCTGATTTATACATCACAACTTAGCCAGGTTTATCCCTTTTACACCCACAGCTTTTACCGGATCGCCCTTTACGTTTGGGAAACCATTGACTATCCATCGAACATATTTTCCGGCTCTCCGTCCGATTTGGAAAGAATATGCCGGCGAAGGGAACGACGGGCTCCACTGGTTAGTCAACGCCCGCCATAGTCGAGATCTTATGCCGTTCTCTGCGCTTCGATTCCATATTAGAATTGACTGCACATAAAGATTCTGGAATATTCTAGAGGATGGACCTGGCAGTCGTAGAAACTTGAACAAGTGTCTAGACGTTACTTGCTATGCCTTTTCCCTAGAAAATGAGGAAAGAAAATAATAAAATTATGAAAGTATGACTGATTTCTCCCCAAGGAAAGGGGACCTCCCACGTTACGGCTTCGAAACATTTGCTCGGTGGTGGTCATTTTGAATGTACACGCGGTGGTCATTTTGAATGTACACGCCATTGACTGTGGATTCCCGTCTACTTCATAACGATCATATTCCGATGCGTATTAGGTAAGAAGCAAAGGTTGTTAAACAACATTTACAAGTCATTGAGCAATTAATTAATATCCTCATTACTTACGACTTGTTTTGGCAGCTCACTCTTTCCTTTCGTGAAAAGATAAAGAAGAGCATCCATTTTATCGTCATCTTTAAACTACAAAGACATTTATCCCAACACCACGCTCTAATAAATGCACATTTTCACTCTTCAAAAAAATAGACCATGGAAACGTACGGTATCAGAGAAATGTAGTTGTATTATTGTGTTTTGATAAAATTTGTTTTTTATTTTTTTAAATTAACTCTATTTAATTGTTTATAATATATTATATTATATATATATATATATATATATAATAATATATAATATTAATATTTTATAATTATTTTTTTATATTTTTTTATTTATTTATTTATTATAAAAATAAAATAAAAATTATTATTAAAATTAATAATAAAAGTTCACTTACTTATGCACTCATTATCAAACCCACGCATTAAACCTCTCAAAATTTACCCGTGACATAGTTTAACTTCATGCTACGAACTAGATGAAAGTGTACATAACAAATATTCAATTACCTATTTAGTATTGAAATTACATGGAGGAAGGGGAGTACCGTTGATCTCTTTAACTTCAAAACCGATGCTTCTATTATCACTACTTTGATTATTCTTTTGTTTTTTGCTTGGGCTTGTTGGTGGATATTATAGATAATTTAACAACACATTTAGCAATATCACACCCATATCACAATTATGAATTAAACGTTATCTTTTGTTTTTTGCTTCGGGTTGTTGGTGGATATTATAGATAATTCAACAACGCATTTGGCCATATCACAATTATAATTAAATGCTATTATTTGTTGATTGAATGCTTATTGGTGTTTTTTTGAAGTTATACGGTGGATCTACTCGAACTGAAGAAGTATTTGTTAGAATTGAACAAGCAATGGTTAGATATATCTCTAGTCCAAAAAAAATTAGTTCATGTTTTAATCATGTTGATTATGAGGAATCTTCTTAGGAGGGTTCTGGGTTTTTGGAAGAGCAGAACCTTTTATAACACTTATGAGAAATCTTCTTAGGAGGGTTCTGGGGTTTTTGGAAGAGCAAAATCTTTTATAATACTTTAGTACGTAGGATTGGATCCAAATTCAATGTCATTTATTCAATGTTATAGTGAGATTGTTTCTAAATTTTCTTTTAGATATTTAGCATGGGTTAATCTCTTACATTTTTCCTTACATTTTAGTATATCTTAATGATAGAGAATATAATGGATAATTTGGGTAGTATAAAAAAACATATTTTGAAAAAGGTATAAAATGATTATCTACTTGTATTTATATGGATATTAATTGAAGGATATTTTTAGACAAATAGCTTTACAAATGTTAAAATTTTATAGGAATTCATGTTTTGGATTTTGAAAATACAACATTCTCATATAAATTTCATCATAGTCCAAGAAATCAGCAATACTTATCTTTATGTAACAACTTATCTTTATAAATGAGTTAAAGATAATAAAAAAATTGACATTTTCACTAGATGAAAATAAGAAAATGATGAAAAGTAAAAAAAAAAAAAAATATTAAAGAAAGTTAATATCACTTATCCATAAGTACCATTTGGGAAACCTATTCTGACTTAGAATTAAAGAAAAATACATGCATAATGAGATTGTAATTATATACCTATCATCCCTTCCACCATAACGAAGAACTTAATGAAATTATCGCCTTTAATCTTCCACCATAACGAAGAACTTAATGAAATTATCACCTTTAATCTTGATAAAAAAATTGATCCATTGTTCAATTTTTTTTATCTCCCCTTCTAAATCAAAGGTGGTCATGATCTTTCCCTTTCTAACTTAGAAAGGTAGTCTTTAGATATTTATTTTAAAAGGGTCACATTAAAATGAAAAGGAAAATAAATAAGGTGTATTTTAATTATGTAATTTATATTTTTGTTAATTAGCTTTTAAAATTATATTCATATGGGATCACTGAGTGGTTGACATAATGAGATGTTATCCATTCCACCAAGTTTGAATTCCCATGTTGGGACATGCTTGACCCGTTGTGATAAGGCTCAAGGAGTAGGTTCCCTCACCTTCATGTTAAGGTTTAAGGAGTAGGTTCCCCCACCCTCATAATACAGCTCAAGGAGTAGACTCCCCCACCCTTGTGGAGTCTTGGCTCTTGTTGTCATAAATCCCTTATATATATATATATATATTGTTGGATATACTATTGGTGTTATAATGGTTGGATATAATCTTTGTGTTATAGTGGTACCCATTCTTTCTAAGTCATAAATTTCTGGTATATCTGACTTATGATGTTATAGTGACAACCACTCTTACTAAGTCATAAATTCTCAGTATAGGCTATCAGATATAATCTTGGCATTATAGTGGTAGCGATTAGGTTTGATCTTGGGCCTCACCTAAATTATTTCAACCAATACCAATTCACCATGATTAAACAAGAAAAAAATTACTTTTAAATAAATATAAAAATATACCTGTGCTATTATTATTTAATTTTTTTTCATATATATATAATTTATATTAGAAATTATTAATAATATAATAAATTTTGATTAATAATATATGTATTTTATATTATAAATAAAATTTTATCTATTGATTAATGATATAAAAATATTATATATTAAATAATATTAATGAAAAAAAAATTAATTTCTTTTAATTGAAATTTTAATTGGATTTATTATTTATTGAATATATAAAATGGAATAATTATATATGTAATATTTAAAATTTAAATTACTAATTTATTCATTATGATATTTATAAAAATAATTTATCACAATATTTACGGTAATAAACATATTATTAATAAAAATATTTATCAAACCTTTATTAGTTATTATAAAAAATAATTAAATTAATAAAATTATCATATATAATAAAAAAAATTGTATACTCGAGAAGAAAACTTTTAAAACAAGATTAATTCACCATCCTTAAAAAAATATTAATTATAAAACTATGATATTAGTTTTAAATAAAACTTTAATGAAAATAATCTTAAATTTGCTTATTGATGCATACATTTGGATGTAGTATTTCGAGAATTAGGTAAATATGTTTATTTTTTCTTTTTGGTTTATAGATTTTGGAGATTGGTGACCACTACATCCATGAAATATTTTTACTAACCAAATTTATTTATGCATAAATTGGGATGTAGTAATTGGAGAACTAGGTAAATATGCTTATTTTTTCTCTGTGGTTCATGGATCTTGGAGATTAGTGGCCCCTACATCCACAGAATATTTGTACTAGGCCGATCCATCTGAAGGGATCACTTCCTACCAGACAGATCCATCTGAAGGAACCACTTCCTATCGACTCAACCAGAAATCCTAACTCTAACAGTGTCGAGAAATTTGAACCTGTGACATCTCAATAACAAAGATGCTTTAACGGTTGAAGCTCGACCAATTGAGCTACCCTTTAGGATTATTAAGAAAACATGAATTACACTTCAGTTCTAGAGATTAAAAAAAAAAAATTAATCTAAAATTATAACAATAAATATCATCAACTTAGTATTGATAAGTAACATCAATAATTAAAAAAATTATAATATTAGCATTTTATTGTATGAACAAATGTTATAAAAGATGAAAAGTCAAATTTAACACTATATGAATATTGAAACCATTAATATATCTAAACAAATATAAATAAGATAAATACATTAATATTATATATATAACTGAAGGTTTGCAATAATTATATAGAAATATTTTTTAGAGTTCATTGCAATTTATTACTAGGAAAGCTAGACGAATGGCAACACCTGAGTTTTTCAACATCGGAAAAATATAGATATCATGAAATTTTAACACTAAATGACTATTGTCCTGTGGCTTGAGGTGAATCGAAGCAACTATTAACCTTAAACTGGAATACCAAAAAGAAGAATAAGCAAAAGAAGAGTGTATTGAGTCCATCATTTAGTCTTGTGGGAGTTTGATTCTTTGACTGCTATTGATTCTTTGCT
Organism: Pinus taeda; assembly: GCA_000404065.3. NCBI lineage: Eukaryota > Viridiplantae > Streptophyta > Pinopsida > Pinales > Pinaceae > Pinus > Pinus taeda. Next base: position 1,263 of record APFE031267097.1, on the reverse strand, counting down.
ACTTCCTAGTAAGCAACCTCGTTTTGGGGGAAGACCCAAATCTACTTCTATGCATTGTGGTAATCAGTCCAACCCTTGGGTCATGAGTTGAATCCCAACAAGAATCCACAGGATCTCCTCCCTCGTCGTGTTCCTATCCATTGGGACTCATCCCATTAACATCTTGAGATAACAATATGTGTCAGTCATGTGCATGTATGAGTTGAATCTCCTTTTAGTTTGATCGATGTCATGGATCCACTATACAAATTCATTAGCTACTTCCATGTTCGAGAGGTATCCATGCTCTCCAATAATTTATTGGTAAACCTAGGCAATTTCCTCTTGAATATGTAGTGGTGTATTATCTTCGTATCTTCCAGCCAAGGATTTTTCTCTTTACTGGGATTGATTGAGCCACATTTTCCTTATAGTGAATTTCTCTAGTTCTTACTCTAGCGCAATGTCTGGGCATTATGCTTATCACACTTTCTCCTGGGTAAAAAAATTGATGCAATGGGAGGGTGACAAAAATGGGGAGGGATTCAAGAATTGAAGGGGAACCTAGGGCCTTCAGGCTTTAACAAGTTTGGATTCACATAGAAAGAAAATGCTCGAGAGTATAGAGAAGAGCCAGATGAATTTCAAAGGTGAGGGGAGAATGATAATAGGGAGAAATGAAGTAAAATTGAAAGAGGGCTTGATGAGGGAGAGAGGGGAGTGGTATACGTGAAAAGCATTAGAAAAACTAGGAACAAGGCTTTCTCAAGAAGGAAATAGTTGGGTACAATCTGCACAAGCATCAAAACAATGTATCTAATAGGAAATTTAACACCTTACATCCATGGAAGCTATGAGTGGGAACTAGAAGCCATGAGTGGTCGTATGCATTGATTAGTTCGTGATCTTTTCCTAGAATTGTCCCTAACTTATGTAATGAAGATTTGGTGCTAAGTTTTGTATTCTCTAGTGCGCGTGGTGCAAAATATTCCACAAAACACTAAAACTGAGAGGGCTGCCAATGATGTAGTTTCAAATCCTTATAATCGCCATTTAGTTATGAATTTGTTCAACATTAAACACCTTATGCTCTTATGAACCTTTGATACCATTAATTAGCATGTTTTCATAATGATTTACATGTAGCGAGAATTACTGTATTATGAGATAAGAACATTGTTCTATATACATTTGTAAGCCTTAGTAAAACGATGACCACACACCCCAAACTGTGCGCTCACTATCATTCCATATATATATAGATATATATCATAAACTTATTAA
>APFE031267079.1:19080-41798 GCA_000404065.3 Pinus taeda | reverse complement strand
ATCTCTGCAGACTCTGCATCTACTCAAGGGGAGCATAGATCATAGTGTGTCTCAAAAGGGGGAAATATCTGGATCTTCCCTTTTCCCTTGATGTCAAAGCGGGACAATATTTTTTTGTTGCTGGATATCTCTAATAGGTTCAACAACTTGAAGTAATCAACACCAATATGGTTTCCATCAAGTCCAAAGGGGGATATTGGCATTATGACACAGGTGTTCTCCTTGATGGCAACTCACTCACATGTCAGTTCATATTTGATAAAGGGAAACTCACATTGTAATGGGTCAATTCACAGGTCACAGGGCATTGGTACAAAAGAACAGGAAGTTGGAACAAAGGTCTAATCATCAGAATCAAGAAGTTAAAGGAAAAGGATGTTGTAAGGTAGTTTAAGTTGTATATGTAGGTTCACCTTCTCAAAGAAACATATACACATAGATTAACAAAAAAAAAAGAGTGTATATGTATGCACACACTTTCACAAGAAAAAAAGCACGTATGGGTTGGAAAATCAAGGAAAGTAAAGGTTAATGAATGCCAAGGGTGAATACCATGGTATTGGCACACAATATTGAGAGGAGTAATGAATATTTGATCCCATTGAAGAATACCACAGGTTCTAAGTGTTGTTCTTGTCCGAGGTATTGAGAAAGGCCAAAAGCTATACAAGAAGGATAAGATCAAATGGCGAGGTGTGCAAGTAAAAGGGTTTCTTAGGAATACTTCTATCTGAAGTATATTTTATGTTGTAGGGGTTATAACTATGATATAGTTTGAAATATTGTCTACACCTTGAATTCAATGTTAGATCAAGATCATGATACCTCGAATGAATTATCATTGAATGATATAATATTGATTGGGCTAGATCTGATTGCTTACACATGTTTTTCTCTTTAAATGTCATGATTTGGGTATGTATGAAATCTGGAATACAGCGAAGTTGTAAGTTAGTATTTACAGATCTATACATTCACCTTAGTGAAGTTGCATATACATGATGGTTCGAAGGTTACAAGTAGCATATACAAAAGAAAAGCTTGTTATTCATAAATGAGTAATCTATTTGATCACTACTGCTGCTTTAGTGTTGTCTGTCAATGATGTCTTCTAAGATCTGAAAATAGAACTGAATACATCAGGAGATTGAGTCTCATTGATTGATTGAATAAGTAAGAAGGGAGATCTTTATTGATAAATATCTAGATCTCCATAATTTGATTGTAGATGTTCAGAATATTACTGGTTGGTACAGATTTGATTCAAAAGTTTTTATTATTGAGTAGTTTTGGAGGTATACGTAGGTTTAGTTAATGGAAGTAGCATATAGAGGTAGGTTTGGTTCATTAAAGTAGCTTATGCATTTTGAAGTATTATTTTTTAGGTTGCAACTGGTTTTGAATGATGATGCAGTTTTCTGGGTTCGGCACAGTGTTCTGGTGATAGTGATCTGACTGTTTAGATTGACTGATTATGGGTTGATGCGGTTATTATGATATATTTTGAGCTTCAAATTTTTTGATGGGTTGAGGATGAAAATTTGATAAAACGAGACCATCATATTGTGTTGTTGTGTACAAGAAGCATCCAGTCTAAAAATTTATGAAATTTGGTCCCTAGAGGAAGAGAGAAGGTCATATCCCTCTGTAGGTTGGACCCTACATACTAGTAAACATATTGACTAGTACAAGAGCTAGGGTGTTGTAACTCCCTTCGAGTAGAAGTTGGAGAATGAGAGATGGTTGTCACCTTCTGCAGGTGTGTTCCTGTGTACTAGTATGAGTCTGCATGAGTACAAGATTGTAAACATATTTTATTTACATTAAAAATAAGTCATAGAGGACAACCAGAGGTGGTTTTTCTCGCGCATTGGGTTTCCACCTTAAATCTTCATGTTCATGTGTGTGTCGTATGGGTGATTGTTTATTATGTTACAACTGCACATAGTTACTGTATAATAAAATACTAATGCACTGATTAAAGATAAACAAGTAACAAATTAACTAAATCATAAATTCTCTGGGTACACACTGGTTTCTTTAATCACAGTTGTGTGCACATGCAAGTTCACTTCAGTGAAGTAGTGTATATAAATTTGATTGGGAAATGAAAAATTAATGAGTACTAAATAATTACTCACCCCCCCTCTCAGTATTATTTCCAACAGAGCAAAGGCACATAATTTCCCAGGACTTACTAAATTTCTAAAAGGCATATTAATGTATGTTTTGTATGGTCCTTATTTTATCTATCAAAGTTTGGTAATTAATGAAAAAAATAAATTTCTTAGGGAAGAAGACAAGCACTAGTTTTAATCTTTGATACTGAAATTTCACCACAACAAAAGAATTATTTTTTCATTTAGTTCTTCTTCGATCTCAGTTATGTTTCAAGTTTTCACATCATAGATTTGATGGTGGAGTTCACTATGAGAAATATGTTCTGATTTTTTTTTCTAATCTGAAGATTGCACAATGTGGATGATGTCTGTGATTACTCTATCATGTATTGGTTAGCGTTTGTTGTTTTGAGCACCTGCTAATGGTGATATTTTATATCTCGAAATTTTCTTTGTAAGAAAGTGCATTTTCGGTTGAACCTGACACTCAAGATTCAGTAAAATAGCTCAAATTAAAAATGTATTAGAAATTCAAAACAATCTCATTAGTTTTACTATTGATGAAACTGTAAATATCAACAAAGTAAGTCTTGTTGATATTAGAGTCTATTTATATGATCCATTGGATACAATTAAATTTCTTTAGATTGAGTCTCAAGTACAATGAGACAATCCTAATTCCAAACAACAGTGAAAGAGTAATGAAGCCACATCAGGAGCACATTTGGGTGCAGTGGAAATCCATGTTCAAGAAAGTGTATGCGATACTTTATTTTCATACATATGTGAATTCTATCATTCCCAAAACCTTTATAAGGTTGTGGGAAGAAATTATGCATAACAAACACATATTTGGTTTGGGGTATAACAAGGATTTCCTAGATGTCTCTTTTCATATTCTTGATTTTTCTAAACCTATACAATTTTGTAGTGTTGGATATCTGGATGGTGCTTTTCCAGAACAAATTTATTGATGTCAACAATGTAATAGAGTTGGACATGTGAAAGATCAATGTTTTTATCCTCATGCTTTTGATCATGGTTTAAAGTGCAATCACCATTCAGATAGATGTTCTAGAAATAATACTACTACGAGACATAAACTAAATTTGGATGGATTGCTTCTTTGGATTGGTTGAAAATAGCGAAGAATATTTAGAAGTCATACCACAGGATACATTCAAGAGTGTTTACCATCCTTAAAATGATGAAGAATACTTCATCTTCTCACCGTGTATCCAGTAAGGGGGGAATTATTGATGGTCTGCTACAAGTTCGGAGATTTGTCAAGTGAGCCTCAACCAAAGATCCACTAGTGATCCAACAACACAACCAATACCAGTTAGAGCTAGAGTTGTACCCATAGATACTTCATTTTTTGCGGAATGACTTATTTGTGAATGAACACTTGAAGGTTCGAAATTGTTCGAGGAACTACATTGATGGTTCTAGAGTTGGAATTTTTTGATTGGCTTGAGAACTGTTATGAAGGTTCCAAATGTTGGTATCGTTTGTGGTCTTCTCTTAAAAATAACCATTTTCAATTTGTGGTTATCCTTGAAAACCATTTCTTAGAGAGATTCATCTCTTGGTTCATATGCATTTGTGCATTTTGATCTCTCATTCTTAGTGTTTGATACATCCCTTCATATTAAGGGGGGAATGTTCAATAAGTAATCCTTGGGATTAGGTTTGTGTTATGGTGAGTGGTTATTAGATTCATATAAGACCCAAAAATGTATTCAATCATTTCTTGTATGCATTTATATGTAAACTATGTAAACCATTCATTAACATCAATTCTTAATATACATTTGAGTTGGTTTCCAATCTTGTTTCTTACATACACTTTAACTAAGCCTATGGTTTATTTTCAGTTGTGTTCATTTTAAGTAAAATAGAAAACTCTTAATAATATATATATATAGATATATATATATATATATTATATATATATATATAATATAATATATGTATGTATATATATTATATTCAATTCTAGACTTTCACTATGGTTCGAAAAGCATATGCTTTTGTTTATATTAATGTCTAGGTTTATTTTTAAATATAATTGTTTATTTATGTAGTTGAACATATTGGTATTTGATTTTATAATCCATTTCACTCAATAAAGGTTGTACTGCATTGATCATATTGATATCTCATTTTCTAATGCATTTCACCCATTAAACCTTATTTGTTGTATACAATGTTTCTCTTTTAATCTTATAGTATAGGATAAGTATACGTTACAGAAATTATGATTTCCTTTATAGTTAGAATTAGTATATTATAATTGAATAATGGAAATAACAGTTTGATCTATAACAATCAAAATTGTGTTCCATATTCCTTGTCTTCTTTGCCATAAGCACAATTATGCTAATCTCTATATCAATCATGTACAATGCCCATGAAAATTATAAGAGACAAATGTTTGCGCAAAATAAGTTTCCTCGAATTCACATCCCATTCAATTGAAATTATGTATCTCCATATCAATTTGAATGGAATATTGCCAAAGAAATATAGTTATAGAGCTTCATTACAACCAATGAGGTGGGGTGCTCACCAAAAAGCACCGTTTTAGCAAACAATTTTCACTTTCATGTCTATTTTTTTCATCAAGACTTTAATTTATCAACTTGTAGCTTGTTAGTAATCCAAAATCCAATTTAATTATATTTAAACTAAGTAACAAGTGCTACTATGTAACACTTGTTATAATAACACCATTCTTTAGAATAATAATTAATGTTCTTCCTTTCGAAAAAGACATGGCATTAAGATCTCTATATTACCACTCAAACTTATTTATTATATTTATATTTATAGCTTCTTGATAAATATAAACAAACATAATCTCTGTTTCATTATTATATGTAAAACTCTCTTTCCCTTTAAATAAACAATAAATTTTATGGAAATTAGAAATAAACACAAGCATGTTGCTTTTGTTTTTATTATTGATAGGTACATTCTCATTTAAATAAAAGAATAAATCTTTATGGAAATTAGAAATATATATTGAGGGATGTGAGAATATATATAAAGAGATGTGAGAAAATATTGTTTTCATTAATTCAAGAATTATTATTTTTATTTGGTTTGCGAAAAATATAAAAACAAATTTTCTAATCTTATTTTATTATTACATTTTAATTTTTTTTTGTTATTTATCTAATTCTATTTCTACAACGTTTCATATATTTCTTTTTTTCTCCTTTACCTCTTGTATTTTATAATACCAAAGAATCCTCTTGTATTTTTATAATATCTAAACAATCATAATAACATTCATGATTCTCCTCCCTAAAATAAATTATCATGAAATTAGTATAAAGAATTAAAGAAAACTAAAATATAACAATTTTTTAAGGTAAATTGTTTTTAAGATATGCATATAGTTGAGAAGATTTTTAGGCGAAAATCACATCATGATACATTTGCCTACACGTTTCGAACCAACGAGTGTTGTTCATTGTTAGGACAAGTTGAAGAATCAGACCATGGAAGCAGATTAAATAGAGAGAGTAGATCATCCAACGGCTATATTCGACCACGAAATGACTATATTCAACCAGGAAACCACTAAGTTTCAGAAGAAATTGTACTTGGACCGAGATTGATAGGATAGGAAATTTAAATGTAGGTTTGTTAATTTTTGATTATTCTATATTATAAATTAATTTTTTTATGAGAGTAAGCTAAGAAATGATAAATAGAAAAGAATATTTAAACTAATATTGATTAAATAAACCCAAGAATGTTTATTAAAGGGTTCACTTAATGTAGTTAGAGTAAAAATTATTAGTGCCTAATAATTTATTAAGTTGAAGCCTATTAATTATTTCGTATAATTAATAATTAAGTACACCTTAATACCCAATATAATTAAGAGTAGTATAAAAATATATATATTTATTAATTTTAAAGGTTATATAAAATATAATAATATTATTAATATTAGAGGAAATAATAAGAAAGATTAAAAAGGAGATTTTTAAATAAAAGTTAACCTATTTTGACTTAATATTAAAGAGAAGGTGCTAACAAAGATGAAAAGGGAAAATATCTTAAAACATATTATTTTAAGGTTATTAGGGTTATATTCCATTAAATTTTTAATTGTGTATATTTAATGGGAGTAAACTAATTATTATTATAGTTATAACTAGAAATCAGAAGTATCTCATTATTTTAACTAGATTAATGAAGAAAATTAATATAGCCAAGGTTAGAACAAACTCTCATGAGATCCATAGTGAAACTGGTCATTGGGTAGTTCCTAAAACACCATGGATGGAAAGGTTTTTCCATCTTTGTGAAAATACGAACATCGATGATAAAAATCAATTCCTCTTAGAGTGCCCCACGTACAACCACATTAGGTCTCAGTTTCAAAATTTTTGTTGCAATACTCACCTTCCTAGCCTTTTACGTTGTCAAAATTAGAGTGAGCTCACGAGGGTCTTAGTTTCAAAATCTTTGTTGCAATACTGACCTTCCTAGCCTTTTACGTTGTCAAAATTAGAGTGAGCTCACGAGGCTTCTCTCAAAGATTTTTGAGCATAGGAATAAAATCTTAAATCAAACTAAATAATTCATTTCTTTAGGTCCGATACACCAAAGTTTGGTCTTAGTGGAGGATAACCATCATTATCATCATCATATTAATTAAATCAAGATTGTTTATTTGAGTGAGCCCTTAATAAACAATCTTGATTTAATTAATATATAACTGTAATAATAATTAGTTTACTTTCACTAAATATAAACAATTAAAAATTTAATGGAATATAACCCTAATATCCTTAATAGCCTTAAAAAAATATTTTTTTAGATATTGCTCCTTTCCTCCTTGTTAGACCCTTCCTTTTAATATAACTCCAATTAGTTAACTTTTATTTAAAAATCTCTTTTAATCTTTCTCATTATTCCTTAATATTAAATAATATTAATTTATATTATAATAACTTAATATTATAATATAAATATTATTTATACCTTAATTAATAAGCTAAATTAAGATGGTAGTTAATTATTAATATATTGTAATAAGTAAATAGCCTTTAACATAATAAATAAAAAATTCAAGAACGATGTTCCCTTGGAAATATACGAGCTAACAATTTTTACTTAACCAACCAATGAAGGACCTTTAATAAAACATTTTTTTTTTTTTTTTTTTGTTTTTTTTTCTATTTATTTTTAATAATATTATTTATTCTTCTATTTAACCATCGTTGTTACGCTCATAAACAATCAAATTTAATAATATAAAAATTAATAAAGTTAACAAATTAGCTTTGAGTTTCCCTATCCAATCCCTAGGTCAAGTTACACGTTCCTCATCAAACTTAGTCCGATTCCCTCATCAAATATAACTCATTTCCAGATATCTCTCTATTTAAACTGCTGCACTTCCTCATTCAAACTTTTAAAAATCTCCTTTTTAATCTTTCTTAATATTTCTTTAATATTATATATTAAATTTATATTTTTATTATAAACTTTATATTAATAATATATATATCTATATATTATATATATATATATTATATATATATTGTTTTATACTTCCTTAATTATATTAAGTTAAATTAAGATTTAGTTAATTATTAATATAATGTAATAATTAAATAAGCTTCAACCGAATAAAGAAAAAATCAAATAACGGTGATTCCTTGAATATAAATATATTAGGATCTAATAATTTTTACTCTAACTAACCAATTAAGTGAATCTTTAATAAACATTCTTGATTTATTTTAATATATTAGTTTATATTCTTCTATTTAATCATTATTAGTTTACTCTCATAAACTATTAAATTTAATCATATAGAATAATAAAATTAACCAAACTAACTTTTGCATTTCCCTATACTTATCCCTCGGTCTAAGTACAGTTTCCTCCATAAACCTAGCCATTCCCTCATCAAATATACTCATTTCCTAGATATTCTCTCTATTTAATCTACTGCACTTTCCTCATCAAACCTAGCCATTCCCTCATCAAATATACTCATTTCCTTGATATTCTCTCTATTTAATATGTTGCCATGGTACGATGAACCACACTTGGTTCAAAAAACTTCGACAAATATATCATAATATGATTTTAGCCAAAAAAAAATTTCTCAATAAGCTTCGACAAAATATCATGATGTGAGTTTAGCCCAAAAAAATTGGATATGGATAATATTGATATGGATCATGGAATCCTCATTTCAATCTCAATAAATGCGTATAGAATCCTCATGTCAATCTCAATAAATGCATATAGAATCCTCATGTCAATCTCAATAAATGAATATAGTTTTGTAAATTTTTTAGGCGCCCCTACTTTAGAACATGTGTAATTTTAACGGCTTAAAATTTTTTTCGGCTTTACACTTTAAATGTACATAATTCTATAAATGCTTCTTCTATGATATACTTTTTTTAGTATGAAGCCATATCTAATTTTCACATGACCATGATTTTGTTTAAGAGTCTTTATGTCAAAGATCACACATATCTTGGAACAAACTAATTAATTAAACACAATACAAAAAATATTTTATATTTTACTACGATGTTTGTACTTCCGTGTAGACTTTCATTCTCTACCATTCTTCGTAATTGATGACAGCTTTATCGATAGATCTTTAACAAAAGTGTTTGTTTCGGGTTAATTAAGGAGTCATCGCCATAGTTTTGGAAGCTATTATCTTAAAACTTTATCCTTTGAAATTCATAAATAACCTTTTATACCATTTTTCAGTAAATCGAAAATATAAAAATTAATTTATTATTTTAATAATTATTGATAATGATTAAGAAAACAATTTTTATTAAAAGAAAATTATAATAAATAATAAGAAATAAAAGGTATGATTTTCATTTTGAACTAAAATTATACCTTATATTTATTTGGTTTCAAATTTAAAAAATGCAATATTATTTTAAAGAAATATAAATTCAATTAAATAAATTTTTATTAAAAAAATAAATTAAATAGAAAAAATGTTAAAATAAAATATATATAGAAAAAAAATATTATATTTTTGGTGGAAAAAAAAGAAAAGATAAATTAAATTAAGAAAATAGTTGTAAAACAAAAAAAATTAAAATATAAAACAAATAATTCTTTTATTGGAGTAATAAACGGAGTATAAAAAAAATTGAAGTGAGAGGTAAATTATGGAATTGTGCTTTTCCATTATTACTTTTCCCTTTCCTCCTTCATTGGTCATACTTTAGGCCATCCCTCCAAGAAACGAGTGCTACTTCATCACTTTCACTACAAGTAAATATGAAAAGAGAAACAAATAAATAAAATATTCTTAAAATTCTTCCTTCCTGCCCTAAACCTACTCAACATACTTTTCTTTTAAGTTTTTTCTTAATAACTTTTAAGTTCTCTTTCATTCCTCACCCACTAGTGACCCATGTTATCACTGAAAGTAACATGTTTAACAACCACAAGTAACCGTATTTGAATATGGAAAAACAGGGAAGGGATGATTCCTAGATTTATTTATTTGTTTTATGCTTCTTTGTAAAGCGATGGAGTGTGGAAAAGTAGGACAAAATTCGTCCCAAATAGAAATTAAAAATAAATACAAAATATTAGACTATAAAGATAAACATATTTTTTAGTCTAGATTTTTTATTCTCTATTTTTAGATTTTTCTTTTTAGTTTTTGAATAATAATATTTAATTTTAAAATTTTCTTTTTATTATAATAAAGATGGAGAAATACACTACTTTTTAATTCTAAATCTCTTTTAATTTAATGCTTCGTCTAATACTTTCGAAGGTTAAGTCAAATGTGAATAACGAGGAAGAAGAGTTTATTTATAAAAATGATTAAAGCACTGTTTTTATTAAATATAGAATTAAAAAAAATAATAAAATAAAGTATAAGGTGATTTAAGTGTTTAATGGGTATAAATAAAACCAATAAGATTTTTACTCAATTGAATTATGTTGAAATAAATATGATGATGGTGATGGTGATTAACTTCTATTAAGACAAGTGTGGTCTATTAGATCTCAAGAAAGGAGAGTTTAATTGCCATTCCTAAATTTTTTTTTTTATGTGATCAAAGAATATGGAAAGAAACCTTTCATGATCACTATAGTTTACTATATAATAGATACAGTTTTGTAGTCAAAATTCATCCTCCAAATTATATTGCTATTTATAGAAGGTGGCTAGATTTATTATTTTATAATTTTGATACAAAAAGAGTTGGTTTAGAATAGTATTACTTTGGAATATTAAGGATTTTTATGGGTATTTTTTTTTTTTTTGGATTTTTTAAAAATCCCACCAATATAAATTCAAAACTCATATTGTTCCAACCATTTTAATGTGCTTGCTTCACCCATTGAAACATCGGGGATAAATAGTAACCATAAAATCACCTTAAAAATTAAAAAAAAAACAAAAATAAACATTAAAAAAAATTATAAATCAAATTAAAAACATAAAAAAACCTTAAAAACTAAAAAACTAAATTAAGACTAAAATCTCAAAAAAAGAAAAATGAAAAAATTAGAACTATTTATTTTTAATTTATTTTTATTATTATTATATTATTATTTTCTAAAATATATTTTATATTATTAGATTATTATTTCTAAATATATTAGTAATAATTTTAAAACATTAAAGCTAATTCGAAATATAATTAAAAAAGTCAAGAATAAGAAGAGGAATCATGAAAAAAAAATAATGATAAAATTAATAATTAGCAAAAAAGAAATACTAATCCAAAGAAAAGAGTTAATGAAAAAGCAAATTAAGAAGTAAAAGAGGGAATTTTATTAAAATATAGGTGAATTAATTAAATTGAATTAAATCAATAAATATTAAATAAATAAATAAAAAATTATTGTTATTGTCCAAAAAAACTAATTAGGAATAAAGTGAGGGGATCTAACCACGACTAGCCTTCCAACCATCAACCTTATTTAGAGCCTTATACCAATTTTGAATCTCAATCACCTCCTAAACTTGTAGTAATAAAAGTGATCAACCTTGTCAATGACCTAGGAATCCTCAATAATAATGTCGCACTCAGTCTTCTTCTCATGCTTAGCCAAATATGACGAGAAAGCCGTATAGTGCTTCATGTCAAATTCATGTTACTAAATCCTTTGATTAATGGAATGACCAATTTCCCCAATGTAGAGAGTCCCACAAGAACATGGGAGCAAATACACACATTTCTTATCTTTGGGATTCATGAGATCATTGACTGATCTTAGGTAACTACGTATCATGTTCAAGGGTCTAAGAGATGAAGAATAATCATGCTTCCTAAGAACCAACACTATCTTATCATTAGTTCCTTGAATAAAGGGAAGTTAAACAATGGAAACAAATTCTCTATGTTCTTTCTTAATCTTAGACCTTTTCTTGCCTTTTGAAAGGATTTGATACTTAGAGATATGCTATACCCATTCAATTCAGAAACATCAAGGAGATGGGTTTTCTCAACATCAAGCTAATTTTCGTTAGAAATCTACAAAGCACGAGTAGCTAGAGTGTTTAGATTTTGCTAAAAAAAATCATCTATCTATTATTTTAGTACAATTTAATATCTTAGAAGTATCTCTCATGTTAATACAAAGTGATATTTTTCATCTAGTGAGAAGTTTAATAATATTATCATCTATCTAATTGATATTATTTACAAATAATTTCATCATTTCAAAATACTTTCAAGTTATGAGTTATAAATTTTTGAAGTAAAATAATAAGATGGTGATACTTCTTTATAGATAATTAATAGTATCATCTATGATGTAAATAATATTTAAAATTGATCGAGAGTAGATAATTGTATTGTTTGTCATCAATATCAATTCTTTTAGTGAGGAAAATGTAAAGGAATTAGCTCACAAGACCATTTTTACCAGTGGGACCCAAATTGAGAAATTAAGGTTTGAAACCTTCTCAAAAGAGTTTTAGGAATCAAATGGAATTTTGTTGGGACTAAATTTTTTTTGGCCTTCTTGTGTTTGCCACCATAACTCAACATGATGCCATGTAAATCCTCATTATTGATGAAAATGAGGTTATCAACACAGTCATGCTTAATAATAATTTATAAGAGTCCATATTTTAACTCTACTTAAGAGTTGAAAGAGTGAAACTTAACCACTACTAGGCTATCAAGTTGTGCTATAATTAGGCCACTAGAAGGAAGAGGGGTTCCATTCTATACAAGTACATTTTCTTCCATAGACGATTTGAGTAATTGAGAGTAGATAGGGAGAGACAAAGCAAAGAGGATGTGTGCATTGTAGCAACCCACAAGCCACATGTTTTAGTTCTTTGTACTTGCATCCACTTTCCATTTAGACAAGAAATAATAGACTAACCTTCTGTTGAGTTTTCTTCCCAAGAGGATTTCCATATTTATATATGTTCTTATTAATTTTTCTGTTTGTGAGTTTTATTTTTATTTTCTCTATGTTATCTGTATTTTTCAATTGTGTACATACACAAGTAAAACAATAATTTATAATCCATAAATATTAAAGAGAAGAAATTAAACTTGCATTAATGTTAGATTTTGAAATTTTCAAATATATTTTAGTACTACGATGTTTGTAAATAACAATTAAAATTATCCATAATTGTTTTTAGATCAAATTATAATTCTAGATAATATGTTTAATGACATTTTAAATGAATAAAATGATAAATTTCCTAAAAATGATTTTAGCAAAAACACCAATCAAAATTATAATGACACATATATTTCTCCGGTCAAGTATTATTATATAAGTGCTAGTACCAATGATGTGAGCATATATATTTAATAATTTAAACATATATTTTTTATTAAATTTGTGCTTATTCATTGTGGCCCCTGACGGCCAACTTTTTGTGCCTTCTTTCATTCATAATTTCTTAAGCCTCTTTGGAAGAGTTGAAGACGTTTTCAAATAATTTCTTTTAACATGATATGGTTTTTTCATATTTGCCTTACTGAATGAGTATTAAAGTGTTCCGAATAACATTTCTTAGAACCATATAAGCTAAGGCCATATATAAAATGCAATTATCATTGTTATTGTCCTAGGTCTAGGCATCTTGGTTATGATAATTTCACTGTGACATGAGGTCATTTTTACAAGGTCATGTTAGTGTATTTGTTTTGGTTTTCATGAGTGTCATGGTGTTAAAAGTTTATATTTGTCAAAGTTTTGTAGAGTCAAAGCATTCTTTTTGCCATCATTTAAACTGTAATGGTAAGAAGAAGTCACGATTCGAAGATGTAATCATAAAAGGTGAACTGTAATGGTAAGAAGAAGTCACGATTCGAAGATGTAATCATAAAAGGTGAGCTGTAATTGTAAGAGAGTCTAGGTATCAATGTAATCAAGCTTTGGTTATCATATTCCAAGAATGGAAATTAAGTCCACATCAAAAAGAATCATGCAAAGGGAATGGGAAAAGATTTGGAGGCCGTGGTGAGTCAATTTGGAGGTCTTTTCAACATCAAAAGAATGATCTTCACAAAGGAGGGAATAATTATGAGTATATTCCTTCTCTCTCCCCAAGCGTTGTGAATTTGGACATGTGCTACGTTTCCATGATTGGTCACTCATAGTCATAATCAACATAATTTTTCCCTTACCCAAGCTATTTTGCATGTTAAATTAGGTTATCATCTTCACTCCCTAGTGTTTAGTTCTTTGACATTCTCATTAGAGGCTCCACTTCACTTGTTTTATTCACTGCTCAAAGCCTGCAGGGGCATTGCAAGTTGAAACAGCATTTTCTTCCTTGCATGTGTGTGTCAAATTATCCCTCATATGTGCAAATTCAGTTTGGTATTATCTTTTAGACTTGAAACAATTGTTCAATTGGGATTATAAGCAAGTATAGACCAGGTCAAGCCTATAAAAGTAGTGAAATTTTCTATCATTTTGTTTTTGTGTTTTTGTTGTGTTTTCTCCTAATCTGGCGATGTGTTTTCATCCTGAGGTATTCTGAATCCACACAATGGATCACAACCCTTATTCTAAGCTACAAATTTACCTATTTTGATCATGAAAACCTTGCATGAAACTGTGTTTTTAGCCTATGAACTGTAACAAAATATTTTCCCTTAAAATTTATGCTCAATAGTGTGTTAAAATCAACATTTCCTCTGCGCTACCTTTCTGACCCTCTACCCTGCAACTGTCCCTGATCAAATTACTTGTCAATATTTATCAAATTTATGAGCTTTATAGGGATAAGTTGAGAGTGCTTATAGTTGTGAATCTTGACATAATTGCTGGACTATATTTTCGAACATTGTCACAACGTTTGTGAACCAAAGAACACCTCTATTTGTTTCCTAATAACCTTACCAAATTCATTGCTGTAAAATTCAAAATATTTCAACACTAGAGAACACAAAACATAATGGAGGATCAATTGTGTGTTTTAAACCACATAACATCTCAGCTATCAATAGATACCCAGCTATCAGGGTAGCTTTTGAGCAAGTAGGTTGTATGAGACTTTGTGAAAGAATTCAGGGATACCATTTGCAGTTAACTAAATAATTTGCTAAGGGTTTTGATGGTCTAAAAGAAGAAGTTGGAAGCTTGATATTTCCATTTTGAGTGCAAACAATATATGAGATCACTGGTATTTCTTTAGGTGGATAGGAGTGGTGCAAAGGAATGGATTTTGATTTGGTTTCCTTCAAGGATTTTCTGAAGCCTAAATAGAGGAAAGGGTATGGTTCATCTATTCCTAGAAGTTATTTACAAGACTATCATGAAAAGTTACTAGAGGTCATCCAAAGGTACTTTACATGTGAGGAAAGATAAGGTTTATCACTACCATATTAGGCTCTTAATGCATTTCACTCACAAGTAAGCTATGAGTCTACCCTGTTATTTGTTCAGATTTTATGTAAGATGGTTAATAAGGTGTAGACAAAATGAATTCAAGTGGAGGCCAGTTCATTTCATTTTGTATTGGCTAAGTTGTTGGTCTTGAAGGATCTTAAGAGGAGAGGGAAAACATGGTAGGATTTCTTGGTCTCTTTAGGTTGTGTAGTGCAGTCTTTAAATAGTCAAAGAACTAGGAAAGACACTCCTTTAGTTATGATTAAGGAAGATTCACTGTCAACAAGCTCAGTCAAGAAACCAAATAAAAAAGGAAAATTGGAACGTAAGAAAAGTGCTAAGAAGCTAGAATTTTCCCCTCAGATAGATAAGGTGGTAAGGCTACCATAAACAAGGTTTGTATCTAATATATTAAATCTGACGCCCCCATCATCTCATATTCAAATCATGGAATCAGAAAGCACAGAAAGAGAGGTGGAAATTGATGCAAAATACCAACAAATTAGCGAATTATAGGATCATTTAGGCAAGGCATACGTGACTATAACTTATTTGTAGGAGGATAACATGGAGCTTAGGCATAAAGTGTCTCAAGAAAATATTCATTCTAGGAGAAAAGAACCATCAAAGGAAGCATTCACACGTGATGCTAAAGGTAAGGTTAAAGTAGTAATTAATGTTGAAAATTTGAAAGAGACAATTCAATATTCAAGGAGGCTTAACACTAGTTATTTTGCCAAGGTATAGGTACAATAAAAGGAAACTGTGGCACATGTGGTTTTTGTTGAGCAAGAGGAATATGAGAAGATATTGAAGCATCTTGAAGGTGTATGACATCAAATGGATTAACATGCAGAGAAATACCATAGGGATAAGATGGCCTTATTTAACGAGGTGGAAGACACTTTTTCTACTCTACAAAAGACCAAATAAAATATAAAATGGACTCCACCTCCACATAGGCAAGTGAAGAATATATATGTGCAAAATTTCGTCCTGAAAACAAGACTTAGGTTGATGAAGAAAAGGCTTACTAAAGTTAGAGAATCTAGAAGAAAGAGGAAGAGAGGTAAGTTGGAACTGGTGGTAGAGGCTAATATAAAAGTTAAACTCCAGAAAGAAACTTCAACAAAACCCTGAAAATGTCATTTTTGGCTCAAATATCAGTTTTGATGAAAATAGCAGAATTGTAGAGGGGCTTGTTGCGCTTTCCATATGCAAAGTTGATCACTATGGGGTAGTGAAGTTCATTGAATTTTTTATCATAATGGATTTTCATGAAGGATATAATACTTATTCTGAGGTTTCAAGCAACACACATGGAGGAAACGAATTCCTATTTTTAAGTATATGCACTAGATTTTAAATGTATCTAGTTAAAATTAGTTTCAATCAATGAATCCGACCACCTAGGATAGGGGATCAAAGCTTTGATGATGTATAATGATAGAATAATAATTCCAAAGGTTGAGTTTGTTGAGTTTAGATGGAATATATTTTTTCACTGTAATTTTGAAGACTTTTTGCTCATGAATGAATGGAATAGAAGGTGATTTATAGGGATTCTTCTGTCAGAATTTTGATGACTTGTGCTCCTTTGAATTGTGAGTTACCTTATGTATTTTTCATCCCTTTAATTTAAATACTTATTTCTTGGAAAAAACCATATGTTATTAAAAAATAATCCTTAATGATGCTCTTATTAGTTTGCCAACTTATTACTATTTTAAGCTTAAAAAAAAAATTAGAATTAATCTATTGTTCAATGATCTAATGCACTTGTCCTTCACTTTCTCTTCCTTCTCCTTCCGTAATAATCTAATATAAAACCAACACCAAAGTTGCCTACATTTCCCCTATGGAAACAATCCTCTCTTCTCCCTCATATTGCTAGAAATAAAAATTGATTTGACATGACTCCATGCCCAATGGATCTACCCCTTTCATCATCATCAAAACATTAAAAATCAAACTTTATTGAGCCTATTTACCTAGCCTAATATCCTATTTTTTGAGTGACCTAAGTGAGAGATCCTTCTGGAGGTCAGAAGGGCTAGATTCTAACCTAGAAGTGGTTTGTGGTTACCTCTAGGATTCCTTTCTTAGCCAAGGGATGTTACAGAGTGCTAACCATTATAATAATGAAATAAAGGTGAAGGATCATAAAAATTAGTAGGTAGACATAAGAATAATTTAAACATTTTTCATTTGATATTGTCTGCCCTCATCTTAAATTTTCCAAGCATTTAAAAAGGTCCCATTTTTTAGTAAACCATAAATTTGGTAATATTATATGTAGAAGTTGGAGTTTTGACTACTTACTATAACTACTTACTTATTTGCAACATTTTTGGAATTATTTCTCCCAATCCCTTATAAATGTGTCAAAATTTTCATTATGGAAAATTCCATTATTGCCAAATATTAAAATAGGTTCTTCATTAATGAATTTTATATAATATGTTCAAATTTCAAAGTCTAACATGTTAGAAATCCCTACTGCATTATGTGGTTTAATTTGTCCTACCTGTTCATTCGATTAACATGTTATTTAGAAATACAAATACTAAAATAAACACAAATGAAACCTTAACCCATATACATATTAGCAACTGAAATGACTGAGACAAACACATAAGGGTCACCATTATTTTTGGACAATCTTCCCCAGTAAAACCCAATGCAGGAAAACGGGTGCAACAATTATGAGGGTTTTATTATTATGTAGTTTCTTAATACAACTAGGGTGTCGGAAATGGCTCACCCAATAGGGAATTCCACTGGAAGTAGTACCTTTCCTCGGAGATAGATATTCTAGCTGATCAGGCACTGATTGAATGATCCCACAATAATTACGATAGCTCCTTAGCTTCATGACAAAATATTCTCCAAGCTTCTCTGCTACTCTGTGGCACTCAGCTAGGGACTGCGTCGCCCTTCCTATCTTGAGTCCGCCCCACAAAAATCTTGAGCACTGCCTCTTGGCCCTGCATCAGCTCTACTAGCCTTTGTGTAGCTACTCATGCCTTTGTGTCAACCACTTGTCTCTTTGCATCAACCCTTTGGCCCTTTGCATCACCCATGGTGGCCTCCTCAACCTTTGTGTAGGCTGCAACTTCCTATGCATTAGCCTCTCCACGCTCTATGTTGTATCTCTGGCACTATCTCTACCTATCTGTTATGTATTCTTGGCCATGTGTCGAACTACCCATCGCTATGATAGATCACGAGCTTGCTTCTCTCTGTAAAACCCCGCTTGAGAAAATCGAACTCACTCATCAATTTGGTGTATCTCCAACTAACCCTCAAGTCTCCTCTTATAATTTTCCTATTGAGTCTTCAATGACCAAGATTATGTCCCTAATCAATGGCTAATATTAGATTTGGCTTGATCCATGTCATTTAGAATATTCTCACCATTTTTTATATTAATACCCATTAATATTTTACTTTTCCTAAGTTTAGACATAGGTACCCCATTAAAAATATTAATTATTTTAATATCTCTCCAACTGAGTAGAATTTCCCTAAACCATTGTTGGCTCTTGCATATCTTATGCACCTTAGCCTCTCCACCAATTTTCATGGCTACATCACATCTGATGCTACCACAAATAAACACTCCCTCCTAGCGAGGAATGTGTTGTAGTAATGTTTCACCATGGAAGCATCACACTAATCCTTTGCATTTGTACCTATGCTAATGCTTGGCCTTTTGCCTCACATCATCTGCACTGTTGCTTCCTGTACTACTTCCCATGACACTGCCATTACCACTACTACATATGTACTACAACTCCCTCTCAATATGCTGCCCATGGGGCCCTTGGCACTGCCACTGCTAACTGTTACACTACAACTCAGTTACTGAGAAGTAGGTAATGAATTATCCCAAATATTGCAATTCGAGTTAGCCTAGAAGCATTGTGAAACTGAAGCTGACTCTACTGCTATTTTGTGCTTCCTTTGCTACTACTACATAGTTTCATACACTTATGTGCCTCTCGCACTAATATAGCCTCCACTGTATTACCTTCGATTTCTGCACCCAAGAACTACCTTACTACTCCACTACAGTTTACTCCACTTGACATTTGTTATTCTGCTAGTGTTGTTAAGGCCTCTCATAGCTGGACATGATACAAGAGTTTAGGCACATCAAGGATCCTGCCCCTATTTTATAGTCCTCCTCACTACAACACGATTTCTCCCCACCTCCTATCTAGAGGTGCATGAGCACTCATGGCATAGTCATCATCAGTATTGACCTCTTTCCCCACCTTAGGTGGAGCTTGCTTAGAATCGAAAGCCTCTCCCTTATTTTTCTTCCCTAGACATTGGGATGCATAACATCCCAGCTCCCCATAATGGAATCACTTCACTTTGGAGATATCCTTCTTCTTCCTCTTCCCTTGTTGTCTCACAGATGCTAGACTCGCATCCTTCTCCTCCTATTTCTTGATTCGACTTCCCTTGACACTACTCCCCGACTTCGTCAACCTACTGATCTCTTTTTGGCGAAGAGCTTGCCACATCTCCTCCCAACCTAGAAGAGTAGCCCTACCCAAAATACTTTGGACAAATGTCTCTCGCTCCTTGGAGACTTCATTCAGGGTAGTCATAACCATAAATTCTACATCCGGTGTAGACCCCACGGAAGTAACTTCATCGTGAATCTCCTACAACCTGACAAGAAATGGATCTATATTCTCTCCCTTGTGCATCAAATACGACCGCAACTGATTTTCCAAAAGCATCTTCCTATGTACAAAAGTTTCCTGATACAAGATCATCAAATTATCCCACATCTCTTTTGTTGTGTTCTTTTTAGTAATATGTGATATGACATGATCTTTGACACTGTCTAGGATTATGCACTTCACCCTCCCTATTTCATCTTTATAATTTTCATTCTTAGATGGGTCGACTGGGATATCCATGGATCCCAAGGCAAAGTCCTTGATGTGATATCGATCTAGGAGACCCATTTGGGAGACCCATTCAACCTATCGTGGTCCCTGCTTCTGTTCACTGCCATTTTACCTCCTCTTCTAGACTCCCTCAAAGATTCAACTTCCCTCTTGGAAATATCCCTTTATGTCCTAATTTCCCTCTTGGAAATCCTCTGGCCAGATGATGAACTGCTCCCCTCCAATGCTTCTTGCAACTGCAACTCAAATATGGATTTATTGGCTATAAATCCATCAAGTTAGCGACTCGCTCTACCTTGGTTCTACCTCCTTAGGTAATGTTATGTTCTGACAGAACCAACACCCCACCAACTTCTCAACCAAAATATTCCCACAATTCCTACAAACCTAAGCAACTGAATAAACTCACCCTTTTAGGCTCTGCGCACTTGTGGAAATGGAAGAATATTCTCCTCCTAGCCACATCATTGATCCTTCCTGGCGGAGAAAGATGATCAAGCACTACATAGGTCTAATCCTCCTCTCTCTTCTTCTCTGTTGTCCCTCCTCCTGTATCTAAATGATGACGCAGGCTCTCTGCATCACTTCTTCTCTATTGCTTCTTCTCTTGAAAAACGTTGTCTCTCAGGACAACTGCTACTACTGTAATTCTTTAGATTACTATTAGTTCCTTCAATCCGCCTATGATCTGCAACCCTCTAATACCATGTTGAAATTTTTTATTTTGATAGGTTATAAATCGCTACTGCATTATCTAGTTTAATTTCTCCTACTTGTTCATTCCATTATCAAGTTATTTATAAATATAAATAGTGAAATAAACACAAATGTATCATTAAATCATATAGATTAACAACTGAAATAACTAAGACAAATACACAAGGGACACTGTTATTTTTTTACAATCATCCATGGAAAAACACAATGTGGGAAAACTGGGGTAGCAGATATGAGGGTTTTATTATTATGTAGTTTTTGAATACAACTAGGGTGCTAGAAATGGCTCACCCAATAGAGAATGCCCTCAGCAGTAGTACTTGTCCTTGGAGACATATAATCAGTTTATTAATCACTGGATGAATTATTCGACAACAGCTATGACAACTCCTTAGCCAAAAAAATAAATATTCTACAAGCTTCTCCACTACTCTATGTCACTCAGCTAGGGACAACGTCACCCTTTGGAGCTCTATTCTACCCCACGAAAGTCTTCAGTGCCACCTCTTGGCCTTGTGTCAGCTTTGCTAGCCTCTACACAGTGACCGATGCCTGTGGATCAACCCCTTGGTTCTCTATGTCACCCATGCTAGCCTCCTCTTCCTCTTTGTAAACTCGAGCTTGTAGGTTTTAACCCCATACAGAAATTACCTGCATACGAATTCTAAAACATAGAAAATAAACAATGTGAGAGCATAACACATAAAACACATATGCAAAGAGATTTTCCCTTGGATCCCAAAACCGGGACTACCAGCTTGATTTTTCATTATCTTCCTTTGAATGTGACAATACTATTTATACATGTTGAAGCATCCAATACCATGGACCGAAAACCATCAAGTCCAAAGAACATGTGCAAAAAATCATGCAAAAAACCATAGGTGGGTCCATCCAACGTAACATAGGTTCCAAAACCAAAATTTTCCGGGTTACAGGTACACCTCAAACCCCATGTGACCCCCCCTCTAACCCCCCAGTTAACTATGTGGGCTAGTCATGGAAAGAATATAACACAACCCAACATTCTCCCACTTGTTGTTTTCTTTCCACAGGGGCCACAAGAGAGCTTAGTCATTTTTCCAGCCCTAAAATGCCCATTGTTTCCCTACACCAAAAGAACTTCTCAAAGCTCATAGATTGTGTCAATGCATCTGTAGTATTCTTCAAAGTGTCCACCTTTACTAGCAACACCTCTCTGTCTTCTATCATAACCCTCACAAAGTGATACTGAACATCAATGTGCTTTGTGTTTGAATGATATGCGAGGTTATTTGCCAAGAACATTGCACTTTGGCTATCACAGTCTGTCCTTATAGCTTCCTGTTCTAACCCCATACTTGAACACAATCTCTGCAACTAAACTACTTATTTGCTTGCATGAGTGGCTGCCATGTATTCTGCCTCTGTAGTTGATAGTGCCACTACAGATTGTTTCTTACGCATCCAACTGACTGCACCTCCAAATAGGTTAAACACATACCCACTTGTAGATTTTCTCTGATCCAGATCTCTAGCCTAGTCTGCATCAACAAAGCCATGAATATGCAACACTCTGTCCAATTCTGGTCTTCCTTGGTAGCACAAACCACAATCACTAGTGCCATGCAAATAGCTGAAAACCACTTCACTGTTGTCCAATGCTCCTTCCCTGGTGTTGACATAAACCTGCTCAATACTCCCACTACATGTGCAATGTTTGGTCTGGTATAGACCATTGCATACATCAGGCTACCGACTGCAGTTACATATGGAACATGGGACATGTCCTCTTCCTCTTCTTGTGTCTTCAGACACTATTCAACAGATAACCACACACCTATAGGAATAGGAACCTTCACCGGTTTACTATCCTGCATATTCAACTTCTGCAGTATTGTCTCGACATAGTTCCTCTGGTTTAACCAGAGCTTCCTCTTTTCTCGATCTCTTTTAATTTCCATGCCCAAAATATAGTTTGTAGCACCAATATCTTTCATGTCAAATTTGGAGGACAATTGGCTCTTCAAATCCTAGATAATTTCTTTGTCATTTCCAACCAGCAACATATCATCCACATACAAGACCAGATAAATAACACGGTCACCAATTA
>APFE031267079.1:0-15725 GCA_000404065.3 Pinus taeda | reverse complement strand
AAAATAAACAATGCGAGAGCATAACACATAAAACACATATACACAGAGATTTTCCCTTGGATCCCAAAACCAGGACTACCATATTGATTTTTCATTATGTTCCTTTCAATGTTACAATACATATTTATGCATGGCGAAGCATCCAATACCATGGACCGAAAACCATCACATCCAAAAAACATGTGCAAAAAATCATGCACAAAACCACAGGTGGGTCGGCCCAACCTAACATAGGTTCGAAAACCAAAATTTTGTAGGGTGTTGCCTCGGACCCCATAAAGTGGGGTTACGAGTACACCTCAAACCCCATGTGACCCCCCCTCTAACCCCCCAATTAACTATGTGGGCTAGTCGTGGAAAGAATATAACACAACCCAACACAACTACCTCTAAGTCAGCCTCTCTAGGCTTTGCGATGTCTCTGTGGCTCTATCTCTCCCTTTCTACTATGTATTCCCAACCTTGTGTTGAACTTCCCCTCACTGCAATAGATCACTGGCTCGATTCTTTGAGCAAAACCCTACTCCAGAAAATTGAACTCACTCATGAATTTGGTGTATCTTCAAATGACCCTCAAGCCTTCTCTTATACTTTTCCTATTGATTCTTCAACGACCAATTTTAATTCCCTAATGAATGAATAATATTAGATTTTCCTTTATCCATGTCACTTAGAAGATTCTCACCAAGTTTTCTATTAATACCAATTAATATTTTAATTTTCGAAAGTTTAGACTTAGGAAACCGATTAAAAATATTAATTATTTTAATATCTCTCCAACCGGGTGGAATTTACCCAAACCATTTCTTGGTTTTGGAGATATTCCATGCCTTAGTCTCTCCACCCATTTTCATGGCTAGAGCACATATGATGCTACCACAAATAAACATCATCAACATCGTTGAATGAATTTTCTCTATTTTTTATTAGTGAAATGTATTTTTGTATCCACTCATATTCATATACACTTTATGTGCTTTAATATTAATATGTATGTCATAGGATAAATAAGTCCCATTAAAAATTTACTATATTGGATTCAATTGCACTCAAAATATATTTCAAAATTGTAACTTACAATGGATAACATGCTCATATACATAGTGATTAGCACTAAGAGGATTTTCTCCCTATTATAGTGAATACTACTAATCCATATCTTGGTGAAATCTCCACTTTTTATTTATCGTCATTAGAAATAATGCAAGTTTTTTTATCAAGCTTTTCTTGAAGAAAAAGCGAGTACAATAAGTAATGATTAGACACAAATGAAAGTATTCATAAAAATACATATATATTTTAAGCAGTAAGTAACAACTACAAAGTGTCTAATTACAACTCATTGTATTTCTCTATTCATGAATTCATGAGGTTGCCAAGTTTTTACCTTTTCTTCTCTTGTGTTCATTTCCTTTCATACGTATATCACATCATCATTAGAGTAATCTCCACTAAAACCCATAAAACATATATATCTATCACAATCACACACTCCCAAGTCGAGTCCACAATAACCATGAAATAAAATATACAGATAAGTTGACATAAACATTCAAACTATACAAACATAATATTAACATATGCAAAGAAGTAGAGACTATTTCTCTAGAATTGTTGATTATCCAAGGAGGTATTGATAAATAACTTATTAGCATTTCTTAATCAATTGAATTGGATTAACTTCCTCTGAGATGAACATGCTATAGCAATAATTTCAAATGTATACAAGTTAGCCAAGGAAACATGTTGGCACTTAAGCCTAGAGACTAGTAATTACTCACTCATCTTATATAGTGGAAGCTGGTTTAAAATTTAACCTTTGTTTGTTTTAAAACTACATTAGAACATCTTTCCATTTATATTGTTTTATTAATTTAGCGAGACATTTCTTTTTCCTTCATAAATTTTGACTATGGAATCAAGTTATATAAAAGTAACACAATTAACATAATATCACGTATTATGGTCAAACTCTATAATATCTTAGGTAGCTATTTATTTATAATTTTTTTATTTCAATAACTCGAAGTCATGATAGTTATAATTTTCATTTATCTTATTATATTAAGTAGTATAGGCTCATATATACTTAGGTACTCTACATTCTAATTGAGAAAACATTATAATCTAGTTCTTCTCATAATTTACTATGAATTTATTGAATTCACCTTCTCTACCTAGGAAGTAAGTCATACTGATATTTGTAGTTGTAAAGAAGGCCATGTAATATCAAAAAGATAGATAAATGAGCGAGATGGGAAAAATTGATCCTATCATGTGAGTTGGATACAGGGGCTTAGGGAAATAAAGCACAATTTGGATTGGCACCTTAGATTCTACTTCCCCTTACTGCTGCATCAATTAAAGACTATATGGTAAATTTTTGTATCACTTCCTTCAATGTTAAGGAGGATAAAAGTGAATGGTGAAAATGAACTATGGACACAGCCCTCGTATAAATATTCCGTAATCTTAGATGCCTTTTTATTATGCCAAATATTCTAATAGAATATAGAAAAGGGTAGTGGTTCTCTAATCATTTGAAATTTTCAATATGATTCAAAAGTTCTTTGAGAATAAATCCAACAATTAAAATGGTTTTACATTCATTATCTATATAATTGTTTTTTATAGGTTAATGATGTTTCCTCTTCTCATTGTTACACATAACCTGTAAACCTCGACATCCTAATAGGATTTAGATTATTCTTCTTTTTTCCCTTGTGCACAATTTGGATTTCTAATGTCTTCTCAAATTGAATTACCTGTGGAAAAAAAACAATATTCTAAACAAAATTATTCTTATCTCACATCCACTTTTCTTTTAACCTTTTTTTGTTTCCACTTGTATGTTGGCCCTTTGTGTGTAGGCTAAATGAGTGAATAAAATGGTGAAACATGAAATTGATAACAAGGAGACAATGTTGGGCCATCTTATCATTTTATTTAACTTTGAAAATCCATGTTGTCCCATTACATGTAAGAGAAATGATCCCATATATTTATAGTGTTTTAACATATGCCCATGTATGTGCATTAATTATAAATCAAATGATTTGTACCTTACACACATAACTAAACCACTATATATTTCAATTAATCTTCTTCTAATAGAACAATATATGAGAAAGCCTTACTTATTAAGGGTAGAGTGGAACTTCTAATAAGGATAAAAAATATATTTAAACACAATGCTAGAAGAATGAAATTATTTCATCTCGCACGATATTTCTTTATTCTATGAGAGAATCATTACTAGAATTTATCTAAAATTAATTTCATTTATTGTAGTAGGAGATCCTATAGTAAAACTTGAGGAACTTATGGGCTAGGGTGGGAGAGGAAGAGAAAAGGAAGAAAGGGAGGAAGGAAAAGGGAAAGATAAAATGGGAAAGGGACAAGAAAAATAATATAAAAGGGAAGAAAAGGAGTTAGAAAGAGAAGGGGAGGGGCAAGATAAGGAGGAGGATAAGAGGAGAAAAGAAACACATAAATAAAGAGATAAGGAAAAAGAGAAAGGACATGAACATTTATAGATAAAAGGCATCTATAAAACCTAAAATCCATTTGCAAAACCCATATCTCACAGACATCTTTATGGTCACCTAAAACCTATATCCCATCTTCAAAACCTAGATCAATTTTTTTTAAATATACAAATTAGAAAATGCTTTGTGGGGATGAAAAATGAACTAATTTGAATCCGTAAGGTCTAGCGATGCCTAGAAAATATTACTTGCCTTATCTTGTTAAGTTCCCACACCAACCCATTTTATGTGCAAGAATCTCTACTGCATGTCATCATGTGAAAATGAAATCGACACCCCCTCCACCTCGAACTGTTTTCTAATTATAAGAGAAATGGATAGAAAGTTCCAAAAAAATAATGGATTTTACATCTTTTTCTTATTATTATTTTAAAATTTATATCAACCTTGTCTCATACTTGGTTACTTGTCATAGTATTGAATTAAATAATTGATCATCTCCTATTGCACTAACGTCATTTGAACATCAAAATTGTTAAACTAAATCATTAGAATAACATTACTTTTCATGATTATGGCAGTGTTCCACATCAAAAAAGGACTATTAATCTAAAAAAACTATCTCACTTCAACATCATAAAAAAATATTGTTACTGTTATCACTATAAAATTTTAAACTTTGATTATGATGATATTTATAATATTTAAGAAATATTATTTTAAGATTACAATAATCATATAGTTATATTTAAAAATACTAATTACTATTTATTATTATAACTATAAGAGTGGTCATTATAGAGGGAGTGGTGGTCATTATAGAGGGAGTGATCATCATGTATGTCGGAAACCAAGAAGTAAAATATGCCAGGGGGTGGGACTACCACAAAACACGAAGGTGATACATTAACTCTATTCAAAGACCTATTGTAATTAAATACCAAATTATTTCTGGATATTTCGATTGGAGATTCATATCACCCTTCTAAAAGAAATTATAAAAAAAATCTACCCCAAGAGTCCAAACTATTTAATATTTCACTACATGTTATGGAATTCAAGGATCAAATGGCTACTAGTTATAAAGTGGGATTTCATTATCATACTCTTTTGAAAGCTTTTGAAAAAGATAATTAGGTGCAAGGAAGTGTATTTCAATGATAAATAACGGTTAATATTTCAAGGAAAATTTGTCTCATTGTTGTTCTCGTGGGTTTTGGTTCTTACCTATTTTGGTTCCAGATGTTTCAATTTTATAACATTTTACTCAATTACATGAAAAAGGTGTCATATTCCTCGTTATATTGTTTAGCATTTATTTTTTCTATGGTTTATGCCTATATAAGATATGTTGAGAGTACAAATGGTGCAATTCCAATGAAAAATTGATTATTGCAATCTTTTGTGAGTTAGGTTAGTTCACGAAAGTATTGAAGTAGAATCCATAATGTTATAACAAAAATATATCTTATAACCACCTGAATAATGAAGTATCATAAAAGAATATATTGATAATTACATATATCATTTTAAATTATATTCTAATCAATTCCTCGACCTATTAATTATCTAACCAAAAATATGACTACCTATGTTCCTTATGCCATATCCTTGAAACTAATTCAAATATTTTTTATAGTTATAAGAATAATCCTATATTGAAATGGTTAAATGATATGTTAGAAATTTATTAATAAAATGTATGAAATAGAAAAGAAAGATCTGTATTTGAGCACCAGGCAATAATACTTTTGCATTGGGTGTATGTTATATTCTCTCATGCTTCATGAGGTCTTACAGACTGCCCCACACAAATTTTATTTTGTGCAGACACAATAATAGTTGGGTGGGGCCAATGATGGGGGTAGAGACAAAGATTTGTTGAGAAATCTAGGGCATCTAGAGTAGGTGACCTCTCATTCAATGATAACTGCTTGTGATGTAATTTTTCTTGAATAAATAATTCCTTTTCTTTATTATATTAATGTTATCTATCATCAAACAACTACCAAATCATAAATATTAATGACACAAATGAAACAAGATTTAGGTGATCATCAAGGGCCAAAACCTCTGCAAAATTAGAGGAAAACCCAAAGGAATTATTCGTCTTATAGAATCTTCAATTGATGAATTCCAACACCTAGACCCTTGACCAACAACCCCTCCATGACGAAGTTAATCCCTGCTTCAAGTCAAAGTAAATTTCTTATTTAAGATGTTATAATTTTTCCTTCTTCCCTAACTCTCGGCCTTGTAACTTAAGTCTAAAATTTTTGACCTCTCTTTCTGCAACTTTCAATCTTCTGAAGGTGACTACAATTTTCCCATTTGTCACTAAATCAGGGCAACTTCAACCCTCCTTCTCCCTCACTTGGCTAGAGTTCGCTTCTTTATGAATTTTTCTCTTCAATATAAATTCCTTCCTTTCCTTTTTTTGGCCCGCTTGTGATGACTATAGTTTGGACTAGCAAAAAAGAGATAGACCCTCGTCTCCTCGCACATGTGAACATAATTTTTCCTAAAATAGATTAGAAAAACTTTCATCTTCCTTCTCATCCCTTCGCTAATCATTATTCCTTTCCTTTCCTTCATCAAAATTATATTTACTTAATGAACATCTTCTTGAATGAGGTTGAGTGCTCCTTTATATAGCCTTCTTTGAGCCATCAAATAGGTCGACTTTATCCTTTAGAGAGGCCAACTTTCTCAGTTCTAGGCTGACTTTAGTATTAGAATTTGACAATGTCTTGGAGGGTTATTTTATTTGACTTTGACTCAAATAATTTTTCTTACAATATGTAACATGCCCAAGAAGGGTATTCCATACATGACAATGACTAATAAGTCCTAGAAGATCTCAATCAAAGTTTGGACCTATAAATAAAATTCCTTGAGCATGAAAGCCATGTCTCATCATAATATATATATATTATATATATATATATATATATATATTCTTTAACATCATTACATAAAATCATGATTACATATGTCATTTGAATACCAAACCTAGTTACATATTTCAACAAAGATGGTGGGTGGACCTAACATAGTTTTCAACATGGTGTTTTTTGCCCGTCCTATTTGTAGATCAAAGAAACGGAGCTATTGTTACATTCTATTTAGGTTTATTTGGTTTTGATTTATGAATGTTTCAACATGTACATATATGTGTTGTAACATTGAAATAAATATAATAAAAAATCACATTGTTATTCTCGGTTTTAGGATCTAGGGGAAAATCTCTATGTATATTTATTTTATGTTCTCGCCATTGTATTATTTTTTTTTTCAGAATTCATTTGCAAGTAATTTTTGTATAGGGTTTAAACCTAAATTTTGAAACTACAAGTACTTCCCAACAAATATCTACCCTAAAACTAGTCTTGATATTGCAAAAGTTTGTTCTCAATAGTTGGTCGTCAAAAGAAAGCATATGGTATACCATTGAATGACGTCAAACAATCTTAAATTATTATAAGGACCAATTTTATCTCTATAAATGATTGAAAATGGAAATCTAACAAATAAATTCATGACTATGAATCCCATCTTCCTCCCACGAGTGCACCAAGCATATCCACAAATTACACACTTTGTAAACTAAGTGTATGAACCTAGAATTAGGAGAATTAAGGATTGTTGTAATGATGCTTATAGTAATATACGATAAATCATTTCATGTTTTTGAAAAGATAATATAATTATTTCCACATTTCCTTATGGTCAAGATCATGGGGACTTTACCTAATGACTAGTGAAATGGGTCAATGTTGAAATTTATACAAACTATACTTGCATTGAAATGAAAATTAATCAAAATAGAAATTCACTTTATGGAATGGAAGTATTCCAAAACATAGAAATTAAATAAGGAAAGCCTCCACAAATACTAAAACATTACGAGCCCAAACTAAGCCAAAGAATACTATTTCTCAATTGTTATCCATAATGGTGGGAGTCCTAAAAATATTTGAGATACATTTAGTTTAATTATGAAATTTCATGGCAATGATGTATGATAACACATCATTTCCACAAAATATGATCAATCTATAGTGAGTTTTGTTCTATATTTAATATCTTGTTAGTATAAGAAAAATACCTACTCATTAATTAGATCATTCTTTTATCTGTGTGTTATAAAACACTATGAGTATCTCAATATCATATGGATATGCATAAAAAATGATCATAGATCTGAAGATAAAGTAATTTCCATATGGGTTTCTTTTCTTTTTATTTCAATTGACTTATTGTTGAGATAATTACTTCCTTGTCTCACTTTCCCTTTAGAAATTGATTAATTAAAATATTAAGCACTTCATGTTCATAATAATAAATATTCACTATTAATGTAATTCCCATTCGTATACCCACATAGACCCCCCTCTTTTTTAAAACTATCTTTATTGGCATGGATGAAACATAACCATAACTATATTGATGTAATTATCAATTGAATATATATATATATATATATATGATTACCTACCTACATACGTATATACCTAACCTAAGTTATATTTAGGGATGGTATTAAGGATGGAAATTACCTTTTAGGTAAGTAAGACTAGACAAGTAACATCCTAGGTTCCTAAGGCTATAAGTTGATTAGCTACTTACGACTTTCTCTTTAGAGGAAGGATTCCATTAAGGTCAAATAATCGCTTGTCCCATTATTGGTTGGAAGTTTTTATAATTTTAAGTTAAAATAAATCCTAACATTTTTAATGTTGTGCAATATAGGAATAAGGTTATGTTGATGGTGTTGGATGCTGCAATATCAGGGGGTCTCCCTAGTGTCAAGTCCCAATTACACATCACATTGTTTGGAGTAGGAGAGCCATCTAGATAAAAGGCCTGATCACCATAACTTGAAGCTTTTCCTTGGACAAAATAAAAAACATAAGAGACTATGCAACAACCTTTGAAGCAAGCAGGTAAGTTGACACTTTGAAGCATACAATTGTCATCTATATAAGGTTATTACATGAACAAAGTAAAAAGTGTGGGCCTTTAAGTTAAAATTAATTGTACTATTTAGGTAAAGACACATGGGATCATAGTAAGAATTGTTTTCTTACTTGCAAAATGGTTTACAAGGTAACAATGATCATAAAAACAAGTAACAATGCACATTCAGTAAGATATATACTAAATCCAACAAAGTAGTCCATTTTCTTTAGTATGTATGAACACAAACATCTACTTAAAACATTAAAAATAATAGTCTTACAACATCCATGATACATGCATGAAAGTGTATTGGCTCTAAGAGCTTCAAATATCACGTGAAAATTCCAAATACAAAATCACAATGATGGAACACTAGCCCCAATAGTGGAACACCAAGTCACCACATGTTTCTACAAAGAATTATCTTCTCTCCTATGCCAAGATAGAGAAGCAAAGGTAAAAATTAATTTTCTTGAGGCATGAGAGTTTATTTCTAACAAATGAGGTGACCTTTCCCCTTGCATGTTAATCTTGGCATCCCTCATTGACTCTTGAGGTCCCATGTAACCTTTGCGCTTCTATGTGACCTTTGAAAATCTCAATGATACTCGGAATCCATAGCGATTTTTAAAATTCCACGTGTGACTCCTGAGCTCCGCACATTTTAAATTTTCTTATTTGCAAAATGAAAAATTACATTACACCATTATTTTGGCAAATATACATGGGACCAAACAACATGTTATGCAACTCACTCACAAAATAAAAGAAAATATATATTAACGATTTGAAAATTAGTGTCTTTGAGGGGGCAACCTCCTTTACATTGCATAATGGAAAAGTATTTTATGATACAAATGATAAGGCATCTTTGGTATATATAGGAGTCTAAGGAGTTAGAATATAATCATGGCCTACATAACAATATTAATGTAAGGGTACAACAATAACAATGGTGGGCTTATATGGGGCACAACAATAACAACATGAAGGATACATGGGCATAACACTAACAATAGGGGGATACACTAGAAATATAAATAATGGGAATACACCATTATTATAGGGGCCTAACATGCCCCTCTACTTCAAAAAAATGTTGTCCCTAATGCTTTAGTAGTTCCCAATGCTTCTAGATAAAATTCTCACCCTCCCATATGGGATCTTCAATGGGTAGGTTCTTCCACCTAATGAGATACTTCAAAATTAATTGATTTCATAGCTATTGGGTTTTTGTTTCTGTGACTACATCAGGTTCAAAATATGAATTTTACTTCTGCGTTACTTTTGGAAACATTTTTTGAGATGGGATCTTGTCAGTTATAACCATATTTAAGCAAGAAATGTTCAAAACTATGTGTACTCGGGAATATGTAGGAAGCTCCAATTTGTATGCCGTAGAAATAGTATTTTGCAACAACTTATAAGGACCATAGTACTTGGGTGATAATTTATTATCCTTATAATCTTGCTTGAGGGACATTTGTCTATATGGTTGTAGCCATAAAATTACCCAGTCACCTACATCAAAACTTCTTTCATTGTGATGTTGATCTGCCTATTATTTCATTTCATTTTATGTGAGTGTGAGTTTACCCTTTAAGAGTTGGAGAACTTGTTTTTTATGCTTGACGTGATCTTCCACCTCTTGAACCTTTGAATTTTCTCTTAAATATGATGTGATGGATGGTGGATGATATAAATAAAGTGTCATAAATGGGGTCAGTTTTGCTGCAGTATGGAAGGAAGTGTTACACCACCATTCAGCTAGAGAAAACCACTTGACCCAATGTGTTTTTTATCATATACAAATCAATGAGGACATCCTTCCAAACATTTATTCACTATCTCAATTTGATTTTTAGATTGAGGATGATAAGATGATCTATTAGCTAATTGACTACCAAGGCCAGAAAATAATTACCTCCAAAAATTTCCAGTGCAAATGGGATCTCTGTAATTTACGATAATATTTTGGTTTCCATGTAGTTTTCGAATTGTTTTGATAAATGGAGTAGCAATTATATTGCATTTAAAAGCATGTGATAGTGCACAAAAGTGTGCATACCTAGTAAGTCTATCAATTTCCACCATGTGAACAATATTCCCTTGAGACTTTGGTAAACTCGTGGTAAAATCCGTTGAGACCTCCGCCCAAAGATGACCTGGAAAAGTGAAATGTTGTAACAAACCCAAGGCCTTAATTGTCTCAACATTATTTTGTTGGAAAACCAAAAGTTATGCCAGAACTTTCTAAATATCAGATTTAAGGTCATCCCAAAAAAAATGCTTCTTGACCATATGGTAAGTTTTTAAACATCCCAAGTTCCCTCTTGAGCGGGAGGTGTGTAGTTCCAAAAGAATATAATGATTTATTTGGGGATTCTTACAAAGGTATAAGTGATATTTCTGCCATAAACAATCATTTCTTCGGCTAAATGTATTAGATATATTGGGATATTGTTGAAACTTTTGAATGAGTGGCTGCACCTCTTCATCATTCTTCCATTCGTCCCTTACATCGGTTATCCAACCATGTTGGATAATAGAAATGTAACAAAGAATTTCTTCCATGTTCTCATCCTTTCTTGATAGTGCATCTACAAAATCATTTTACTTCCCTTTTTCGTAGATGATTTCAAAGTCATAATCCAACATCTTTTGTAACCCATTTTTTCTCCTTTTTTGAAGATAATATTTATTCCAAAAATTATCTAACTAACATGATTTTTTTTATATTGAAGTGTCTTCCCATATTTAAGGCATCCATTTCTTTAGTGCATGTAGTATTTCCAGCATTTAACATAGTTACCAATCAAATGAGAAAATTACCAAGTGCCCATTTTTTTGAGGGAGAAAAAAATCAATCGATTTTGAAAAGTGGTGATTTAGAATACACCTTTTTGTGGAGCATATTTTTTTTCATTTGTTATTTATCAAGTATGAACATTTTTTTTAAATGCGATTGATTTTCATGATGGTTTAAAAGTGTTGATGCACATTCAACCGCTTTTTTTTAGAGTTTATCTCTACACTTTAAATTTTCTACACCTTATTCTTCCATAAGTATTTTTTTAAGTGTATTTATGTATTTGTGTTTTTTTTCTTTTAATTTTTTGTAATTAATCTTAATTTTTCGCATAGTTAAACAAAAAAAATCAATATTTAAAGATAGTATTTCTATATGTTTATATATTATTAATTAATATTTCAATGCACGTCAAATAATTGTCACTGAAGAAAGGATAATTTTAAACATTTAACAAAAAAATACACATTTTCAATATAAATATAATGAAAAACATACACATTTTGAGACTTTCTGTCAAAAATGACATGTCAAATAAATGATTTTTATGGGAAAATCCTAATCAAAGAACTTTAAAAAATAACATTTTTTATGAATTTTATGTTAAAAATTAATACCGATCACAGTTGTTTTACAAAAAAAAATGATTCACATAAAAATTCAATTGAAAATCAGATAATACAAATATTGAATAGATAACAACAGTAATCAAATGCTCATTCTTCTCATAGAATCTCAAACTCAAAACATTACAAGTAAAAATAAATAATTTATCTCAAAATTGAGTTTGATTCGTAAGCATAACTTAAAGGTCATCAAAAATATCATATAATCCATATTCATCACCATCTAGAACTTCATTATTTTCTTCTTCAACAATATTTTCTACTTGATTTTCCTCATTTTCCTCTTCTAATGGATCTTTCATGTCTACAAATCTCCCAAAGTGTCTTTCTCCAATCATTCCATATAACCCTGGTTGAGGTTCCTTCGGCTTTTTTGCCACATGTGATTCATTAAAATTTCTTTTCCTCAAACCAACTTCTTGCGTTAATCTAGAATAAGTTCAATAGCATTAACTATTTCTTGAATAAAATTGCATTGTAGTGGTTTTGTTTTCAATCACAATGAAATATATTCCTTTTTGTAGGCAACAGCTAATGTTTTACCTAATCATCAAGAACAAAATAAATAAGTAAGTACATTAGGATAAGCACATAAAAAAAAAAAAAAAAAAATATTAAAATTTAGTTTGATAATAATAAAATCTTACGTGAACCTGAAAATAAATCCAAAACCCAATCTCCTTCATTTGAACATAAATTTATAAGATAGTTAACCAATGATTGTAGTTTTTGATAAATGTTACCTACCTCTCCTTTTTCATATTTATCCTCATATGTTAACTTTATTACGACAACATCATGAACCAATACTTGGCTATGACTCTTTCCATCTACTCAATCCAAAAGAATAGGCTTATAGTTATCATCTTTTGCCCAACATTTAACATGGAAGAACTCACAGTCACTTATAATTGGTTGATATGTGGAAAAAAAAAAGATTTTACCTTTTCTTGTAACATGACATAAAAAAAGTTCAATTAACTTGAATATAGATACAAATTTTTAGCATTAATCAAACATATAATTTCAATTTCTTACCATGTAAGTTGCACCCTTTATTTTTCTTTTCTCTTCAAGCTTGTTAATAACATCGAAAATTGTGTCTGAATGGAATTTCACAAATATCAAAAGTGGTGATGTTGTGACTTCTTGAAACCCTGTAACCACGTTATTAAAAACTTGATAAGTATAAGCCTCACTATCATATCAAATTACTTGGAAACTGAAATGATGAGGAATGTTTGTAATAACCAGGGCATATTCCCTTTTAGGTTTGAGTTTTGCAATGTCTTCACAATCACCTTATATTATTTTATATTGGATAGTGTCCAACCCATTCGAAATGGAATGAGTAAGAGTAGGATCAAGTTCAACATTCCTAATACACTACTTTATCAGCCTTTCCAAGTTAATTTTTTCAATAAAGCTTTTGAAAGTATTTGGTATTCCACCCGCATCCTTCTTCGACATCTTTAATGAAATAAAAAAAATATAATTATTATAATAAAATATACATATTTTAAAATCAATAAAAATGTAAAATCAAATACCTTTCAATGACCAGATAAAATCTTAATTTATTATAGAACATGTATGGTTTGTTGATCAACATCATTCCCAAACTCTTACTCAACATTCTAAAATATGTTTTTTATTATATGAAATCATGACTGAAAAATAAATTAATTTTTTATAAATGATATAGAACTATACTACCAAAACAAAATGTGATATTTAAAAGAAAATATATCCAAAAAAAATTGAAATAATCAACAAAATAACTTTTTAATGACACATTTTCCATGAAAATTCACCTATTCACATGAAAAGTACGATTTACTAGTTGTAATCCTCAATCCTTATACTTCTCCAATGTGATAGTGTATCATCTCGAAGTGCTTCTTTCAACACTCTTATTTATGACATATTGGGCACTACAACCCCAATACATATGTCGATAACCAAGGCTCTCCAACACCTAAAGTGTTGTCATAAACTAAAGACCAATCACTAATTACATGATTTCCCAGAATTCCACCTAAAAAACTACTTAGAACTGGTCAAAGCTAACCCATACAAACTACTCCTTGGTCTAAGTGTGATGCATCTCAGTGATTACACATGGGGGGTGGTGATTCATACTGAAAAGGCCTTCTATATGGTGTGATGGGTGAGAGCAGACAAATGGCAGAGGCGGTTGGCTAAGTGGAAAACCAGAGAATCTTCTAGAAACTACCCATATGACACTTGCCTCTTTGAATTCGCCCAAGGATGAGTAAGAGATCATGAAATATCCAAGTGGAGCCAAGAACTATCAGTGAAATGACACTAATCAAAAACATAGAAGCTGACTCACTCCCCTACAAATATCTATATATGGATCCCTCATCTTAGAGTTCTAGAGGCTGGAATTTTGTAATCTGTAAGGAAGTGTTGTTGGTTTCTCTTTGAGACATTGTATTGTTGGGTGATCTTGCTTTTCATGAGGTGAAGAGGGCTTTCAAGCTGGGAGGATGATGTTGGATTAGACAGTTGGGGTTGTAATCCTCTCTTCTACTTCTACTATCAATAAAGTTATTTGAGTTTTCCTCCATATACTTGTGTATTTTTG
Source organism: Pinus taeda (assembly GCA_000404065.3). Lineage (NCBI taxonomy): Eukaryota > Viridiplantae > Streptophyta > Pinopsida > Pinales > Pinaceae > Pinus > Pinus taeda. Next base: position 1,229 of record APFE031267079.1, on the reverse strand, counting down.
AATCTTGTATTTGTGTATGCAATTGTATGGTTAATGTACTTTTGATTCTACATTGTTTATGGTATCATAGATCTCTATGTTTTGATGGTTTCTTATTGCTTTTCCTCTACAGGTGTTCTTTGAAGCGGAACAAGTGAGAAAGGAGTGGCAAGCTCTATCAAAGGAGAGAGGAAGCAAGCAAGGAGCCAAGTGAAATATTAAGGTTGGTGCTCTCTCATTCTCTCTTATCTATCTTCCATAAAGGAAAACACAAGTTACTTTGAATTGTTTGTTTCTAAGATAGCTACCTGTCTTAGTGGGAATAGCAGATCTAAACAAATACTAGTTTTCCCTGAAACAAAATGGTGACCCCACTGGGGAGTTAATAGTTTTTTTGTTTGCTACTGTTGTTTGCTTTATAAACTACAGATGGGGCTTGAAGTTAAGCTAGCTAGCATTGGAACTGCTTTTTCTATGAAACTGCAAAGTAGATCAACGCTGCTTCAGTCAATTTCTAGGTTGGTTTATGGAATGAACATCTAACTTGAAAACATCCTAAGTTCTCTGGCGGTAGCTCAATGACCTAATAAGCTCATAACCTTATACTTTTTGTTTACTGCCCATCATAAGCTCGGCCTAAATCACTGAACATAGCTACACATTGTGAGTGAAACCCAAGCTCAGTCTCGTCCCTAGTCCATCGCACTGTCTCTCATTGGCAGTCTGGATGCATCGCACCTCCCGTGTGCTGCAGGTGAGATGCATCCCTATTTCCCTTAAGGACAGTTGTGATGATTGAATGAAACTGCTTCCCTCTCTGGAATTTGGTTTTCTCTTCATTGTTTTCAGCTCTATTTAGTAGTTTTGCTACCTATGATCAATATATCATTGTTGATGCCTTCTTCCTTTACATTATTCAGCCTCCATTATTAAGGAATTGGGAATGTTATTTATGTATTTTTCATCATTTACAGTCCTCCTTTGCAAAAAGCAGCTTAATCAAACTGTCGTCTTTTGATTCCAAAGTGCCGTAACTATTGTTTTGAGTCAAGAAGAAAAGTGTCGTAAATACTTCCTCTTCTAGATAGTCGATTATACTTTTGCCATTCTATTTGATTTAAATTGTCAATATTTGAAGTGTCGGAAGCATTTTTCCATTCGAAATTGAAAGTGTCATCTTAGTCTTCCTTTGCTTTTGAAAAGAAATCGTTAAAGTGTCACTTTGAAGAAAATAGTTCAGATCTGTACTT
>APFE031267077.1:0-34114 GCA_000404065.3 Pinus taeda | reverse complement strand
GCACTACACTCCACTCTTGGTGCAAGCACTCCTCCTCTGAACCCCTCTCTACTCTCTCTTATTTACTATATTCATGGCGACATGAACTTTCCCCAATATGTATCCTCTTATTTTGGGCGAAAACCTCCTTATTAACCTTCCACCTCAAATAATTTTTTTCGCAGTTCTCTTCCTTGTCTATTGAGCGCAAACATACCTAGTCTCAATGTGCAGAAATCACACTGCGATGCTTGCCTCACCCACTCTCGACGACGAGAAACAAGCCTCCTCTGCTCCCAAACTAACCATGTTAGTGTTAATTCTTTGCCTTTTCAGATATATCCACTCCCTTTGCAGTTCACCCTCAAGCATTGAATCAGTTGCATGCCCCAACATTGTTCTCTTTTTGGGCATCCTTCCCTACTTGTCCTATAAGTGCCTAGCTTGCTTACCACACAATTTTTTGTAATTCCACAACTCCTTTCACCCCTTACCTTTCTCTTTGCATCAATCCATCCCTGCATTAGACCCTCAATTCCCTATGTCACAAGTTTTTAGCCACTCATAGTTTTATATTCTAGCAACATTATCCCCATATCACACAACAATATTTTAATCCAAGTCGATAACATTTGTAGATATCTACCCATGGTTCTCTAAATAAATATCACTCAGATGCACTGAAAGATTAGATGGATTTCACTACAAACTCCACAATATACCCTTTGATTATGCCAGTTGATCAAAAATCAACTACTCTAGAAATATAATTTTACTTACAGTTCTCACTATGCATAGCAGATCAAGAGTCCAATAGTAAGGTTTTAGCTAGGGTTTCAGTTCTTGTCACTCTGCTTGGTGTTTAAGCGGCTCCCACAATACAACGGGTAACTTCGTGAAGAAGATATTGTGAAACTCATAACCCAAGTATTTCTACAACCAAGCTTCTGGAGAAATACGCAAATGTTTTGTTTTCTCTATTGATCATATATTTTCTAATCGAAACCCTATTCAGTCTCCACTTAGGTTGGCCTCCACATGCCCTTTTTTAATACATACCTTCAAGTTCCCCATATTTGGCACTTGGTAGGAGAAATGACAAAGAGTTTAGGAGATTGCCAATAAAACCCCTGTGGGTGTCGACATTGTCAATGTATACATGTAGATGAGGTCTCGCCCAAGGTATTCAATGGGATTGTAGAACTTGTGTAGGTTATGTAGGGAGACAAGAACATAGGAGGTGGTTCTAGTTCATAAAATCCCAACCAAATTTATTGAACCTATTATCTCTCATAGAAAATCTCATTATTCAAACATATAACCCCACATTTACCGCACATAAAATAATTTTCATAGGCTATAGCTATAATATTGGTTGCACATATCGTACTTGTGTTATATTTCTCGATATTTGTGGCAAAAGGGAATTGTTAGGCTTTTGTTTCAACCATTGAACTAGCAAAGGTTGTTGATAGGCCTAGTGTTTCACTGATTTCATTGCATAAGACCATTGAACACTTAAAAAACCACTTTCTTAGTTCCTTTCACTAACACGTTTTGACCCTTTGACTTTGAAAGGGTTGTTCCTCTCTCTTAGACCCTGGGGGTGGCTTTTAGAACTAAAACAACTGGGCCCTAATGTATGAGGCCAAAAGAAAAGTTGATGGCCAAAATACATCACAATAAGTAGACCACTGAGTGAGGTAGAGAGAGAGGCTGTAGACAGGAGACTTGCATAGACTTAAAATATAGTCAGATACATAAAGAAGCACATCCCATGAGGTAGGTATACCCATACTCAATACTAAGAGAACAGAGCATGGCAGCCCACGCAACATACTATGGATTGATGTCATCAAGGAAAAGTCATGATACGATGTAGATCTTCGGCATATTAGCTATCAATAGGGCTAGAGACTAATGTGAGTGCCCCCAAATATGGCCCTCGAAGTACATAAGATATGCTCCAATCACAACTTGGGGAAGGAAATAAACTGGAATGATGGTAACCTCATGCCCTAAGGTCTTTGACACTTTTTGATGATACAACTCTACTACATGTGAATGAAAGAGATGATGTTGAGCATGCAGGGAGTATGTCTGATTACCAAGCATTGAGATATCTCGTTAACAAATGCTAGGGAGACCGTCGATAATGAAAATAGTTCCCAAGGTTCCTAACATAGTCTATATATTGTGAATGCATGAGCTAACGTCGAGCACTCCGCAAAATTAGTAAAGACAAGCCAATGATGAAAACCCATTGTCAACCTCAAGGAAACCAACCAGTAATGACTGCAATCTCCAATGATCCAGGTGGATGCTTGGACCCTCACCCTTGCTTCTTTCATAGTTTTTTTTTTTTTTAGCAAATGACAAAAGCCCAATGTCAACTGCAAGGAAAGCAACCACTAATCACTGCAATATCCAATGATTCAAGTGGATGTTGGTGGCCACCGGCCTATTCCATTTGGACTCTTACCATTTTTTTATTATTTTTTTTTGGTAGCACAGTTTACTATTTTTGGTAGTTTTTCGGGTCCTGAAATTCCAGATCCATTTTGAGGCCCTAAACAATGTTTTTTTGGCAAATTTCCTCTCAATGATTTCATATAAATCATGTCAATATTTGTAGTTCTCAGATATATCTTTCCAACGAGGTATCATACGCGTCAAACAGAGATAATATGACCAAGTTATGACCTCGGGAAGTTGGCTGCCCAACTAACCCCAACGGGGCCCATAAACTCTTGGTGTTACATCTCCTCGGGTTAGGTTTTTGGTTGTTTATGGTTTTCTGTTATTGTTAAATAATAAAAAGGTCCTTGAGTCTCATTGTAACTCAGTTCAAAGGCATGTAGCCACCACATTTCTTCTCAGAGATAAGCTACCATCGCCCGAGCTAGTCTTATTTCCATTAACTTTATAAGTATACTTCAGTATTTGATATTAATGAAATGAAGTGTTATTTCTGCTACATCTCTGTATTTATGGTTATATCTGTAATTTGTTATGTTCCCATTTAAATCTAGATCATCCAAGGTACTAGAATGTTTCTAGATCAACATCCCAGATAAGGTGTTGAAGTTGATGAAAATAGATCCATTGAAGGAGGGCCTTGATGTATCCCTCATCATCAACACAAAGCTAACACAAATATAAGGTCTATGATGAAAGAAATTAAATAAGTGACGTAGAACTGACACAGAGATGACCAACACAAAAGGTATAATGATACTTGCAGATGGTTGAGTCTTGACTAATACTTCCCTTGAACATATAACAATATCACACATTAGTGAACTTGGCAACATAGACTAAAGAATATCAACATATGTGATGGTGACACAGGAGGGATTACCAAATCCCATAGAGTGGAAGGGTAACCAATCAAGTGAGATGTCGACTCAATAACATAGTGAATTGGCTCAAGTTGATGGTGTGGTTCAAAAGCAAGGAAAATAAAAACTATAAGAGGATAGATCAAATAAGCTATGTCTTCAAGGGTGATGTACAACTACCATGATAGAGATGCAACAAGTAAAGATAATCCCCCCCCCCCTCTTTGTATTGTGTATACCCTTCATAAGTTTAATGAGCACAAAAGAGAAGGCAAGTAAGCTTAATAGGCTCTTTTTTCATAAGTCTTATAGTGAGGCAAAAAAAGAGATAAAAGTACACTTGTGTCTTTCTCATGGTTTAATGATCTTGAGAATGGAAAATTGATCACTTGTAGACTTTCAATTTACTTAATGAAAAGGAAAATACGGAAAGAACTCAATGTTTTCATATAGGTTTTACAAGCATGAAAATGTGGTAGCAAAAGAAGCTCATGGTTTTCATAAGTTTAACAAGTCATGAAAAGAAGACCAAAACAAACTCATCATTTTTGTATAGATTTAATGAGCATGAAAATAGAGCAAAAAGAGCTTGGGATTTCATTTTTTAACAAGCATGAAAAGAAGGCCAAAAGGAAGCTTATTCTAAAGAGACTAGTGGGAAAATGGTATGCATCTTGTTATGAGACTAATGAAATTGACCTAAGAAAAGCAGGAAGTAGTGGAAAAGTGTTTGGTAATGGAAATCCACTCATTGAAGTTGTCTCTCTAAAAGGGGATGGAGGGTTGCGAGATGGAGGCAAGGTTGATGCAAAGGCAAGAGGTCTAGCATGGCTACAAAATTGGTGAGTGAGATCAAACCAACAATTTGTATCATAGCATATAGCAAGACATTAAGGACCGTGAGCATAGGGGACCATAAAGAAACATCATAAAAATATGTGGGGAAACCCCTATAGGGTGATGGCCATAAATAATAGATAAGGAGAGGCATGATACTCAATTTTGATGTCATGGTAAGTACTGAAGAGGATCTCTAAACTTGTGAAAAATTGCAGCATGGGTACCAAAACAGTAATTGTGATTTATTTTAGGGTGTCCATGGAGGGTAGGCTCTACTGCACAAGTTATGAGGTGCAAAAATACATGGCTAATTCTGCAACTCGGGGGGTGATCCCTAAGGCAACGTGAAATCGACACGAAAAAGACCAATAATGTAGTGACAAAATTTGTGAATCCTAATCCTATATGCCAGTTTTAATGATATACCTCAAAGCAATATGAATTTATTTATTTATTTATTTTGTGAAAATAGATACATATATACAAAGCATGACACAATTTGGTATGTTATAAAATGTAGCGGAAATTGTTGGGAACAGGAAAAGGATTCCAATATATGAAATCATGTGCAATTGTTGACAAACATATGGCATACCATGATGGGACCATGACACATCTAATTAGACTTTCACATTTATAAAGGTTGAGGATTCCAAGGAGGGCCTAAAACCATAACATTATGAGGACCGACCTGAGGACACAAAGGGTGAATGGTCTCACGAGCTAAGACAACTCCTTGATAGTGACAATTAAGATAGGAAGAGGGTATGAGATGTTCATCAACTAGGGAGGTTAGAGCAGATAATCCATTTGCAACTTCAATGCTAGAAATCCTTGAGTTGACTTAGTACAAGGGTGGTACTTCATTAAATGACTCAAGAAATACCCCCTAGATCGATTCAATATTTTGAGTGCTAATCTCCATCCATTCCATGTGCGGGAGAGTAGAGGCATCATGATCCATAGTCACCCTTATCTTATCTTGTGAATCCATGACCACCAGGATGGTCTTATTTGAAGCAACTCAATATGAAGGGAATCATGTGAAAGTGATGGAGTGACAACCCATGTGGATAAAAGATCCTAATCATATTCCATATTAGGATTGAGTTTATGACCAATGTCATTAGAAGGTGATGGGACCACTAAAGAGGTGATTACTTCCACAAAAGGTGGCATTGTTCCCCCATGAGATTTATCTTCTGAAGGCATTTCCCGAGGATTAGGAGGTCTAAGGGATTCACATGTGACATAAGAGATAATGCTAATTGTGTAAGCAAATGGACATGGCTTTGGTGGAGCAATGGGAGATGTGCCCATCAATGAGTCTTTGAACATTCCCACTCCAATGCTTTTGGTAAGGGTGGTGGAATCGCTTATAAAGGGGATTGACTAATTATCGTGAAATCAAAGATCATGATTAGAAAAGTTTAACTGGTCAACTGTAACTATCTTAACCCAATGGGGGAACATCGTGACACGAAAGGCTAAAGACATGACAATAGTTATAGATAAAAATAGCTTCACACAAGTAAGAGGTTATAATCAAGTGGTGCATCGATGAAATCAACCACAATAGAGATCATTTTCCCCACTATCTCTATAGGTAAAGTGAAAAATACCCCTTGAGGCTGCAAGGAATGCCCATCAAAAGCCTTCAACGGTGATCTAGGTGCAGACATCATTGGGGATGTTGGAGAATGCAGTAGGGAAGCTATTAATCCAATTTTCTCCTTCCCCTTAATAATTTCTTGTGAACTTTATTTATCTTATTGTGTTTCTTTATTATATCATTTCATTAAAAAAATCATCAAGAACAAAACAGTAAAGACAATGGACACAAGATATAGACTCCAAGCAAAGGCAAAATCCCTCCAAGGGGAAAACCCAGAAATCATCTCTTATCTTCGTATATAATATTCTTCAAATTAGAAAACCAAGACCAAAACCCTAGACCAAGTCCTCCTCCAAGCACCAAGTCAGCCCTCCAAGAATCCCTTCCAATTAGGTCAAAAATCAACGAGGATCAATTCTGGTTCGACCAACATCCAGCTTCAACTTCGGCCCTATAGTAGCTACAAAAACCTTAATTTTGTCACATGTAAATTCCTCATGAAATCTTCCTTCAAACAAGCCAAGGTATAATGGGTCAAACTAGGAATTCAACCCTCCTTCAACTTGGATCTGTAATTCAGCCTTCCCTGAAGCTACAAAAACCCTAATATTTATACGTGTGAGAGAGAAGAGCCCAAAAACAAACTTTTTTTCTCCTTCTTGACTTCTCCTTGCTTTCTTGGCCTTCATTCTAGATTCTTCCTTATTCCAAGGTACAGATCAAGCTTCTTCTTCAGAGAGATCGAGTCGGTGCTAAATGAGGTCGATGTTGGTTTTATTTATACAAAAATGAGGGGTTCAAATACCCTCCTTTAGGCCGACTTGTCACTACCAATGCCAAATTGTGCTTGGAGGTTTCTAGGACTTTCTAGACTCAAAATTAATATCTTTTACATGTAAAAACTTGCCAAATAGGTTTTTATACAAATGATAATGCCTCTCTTGACTCAAGAAAAATATTATTTTGACGTGATAAACCCTAGAAGCCTGAAGAACATGCTTGACCTAGATGACCATCAAAATGGAGCGTGAAACCCATGCTCAAAAATAATAGTTTTCTTTCTTATTTTTCTTGTAACATAAGGTATACATAATGACATAAGTACATAGACAAGTATGAGGATCGGAACTAGTTACATTTTCTAACACGAGAACAAAGCGCTTTCCAATGCTTCAACGACATAATGCAAGTTGATGCCCCTTCATCCAAAATTGTCCTATGAACACGTTTTCAAAAGCATGGACCATAATTCAGAATGTCAAATGACGTGGAAGACGGGTTTCCCATAAAGAATGATCAATGGTCATGATATTTGTAGGATTTAACCTTGTACAGAAATTACCTAAAAATGAGTTCTTAAAACAGAAAAATATGCAATGGCGAGATCATAAAACAAATATACATAGAGATTTCCCCCTAGATCCCAAAACCGGGAGTACCAGATTTATTTTTCATTATATTCCTTTCAATGTTACAATACATATATATACATGTCGAAGCATTCATAAACCCCAATCCACTAACTCTGGATTAAAACATAATCTTAGTTCCCTTGACAGGATATACAAAATACCATGGCAAAAAACCATCATGCCCAAAACCATGTGCAAAACACATGCACAAAACCATGGACAAGTCTGCTCACCGTCTTTGAGTTTGCCCAACTATTATTGGATCTGCATAAATAAACAAAAAATATTGGGGTCGGGGAAATAATATAACACATGCCCACAATATTTAAATATGAGGGATCCACCCCACCAATGGTAGATAATAGCGTTGTACGTTGTGTTGGGAAACGTTGTAGAACTTTGAGTGCGAATATAGCAGCCAAAGCTTGGGCCAAATCCTCGACAACACTGTTGTTGTGAGTGGCCTTCACATTAGGATTATGTGTAGTCTTTCGAAGTGCACCCTTAAGAGGGCGACATAATGGTCAATGATAGCTTATTAAAATGAAGTTGGCCATCAAGCGGAGTTTGGGTCACGGGCTCTGAGGTGGAAGTTCCACTCTCGGGATTCTCATAACTATGCACTATGGTTGTGATATCGATAGTTAACTTAACCATAAATATATCTTGTGTAGAATATGAGGCATTAGAAGAAGTGTTTCTCCTACTACACCCCTACTAAGGTGGTGGATGTTAGAAAATCATAAAGGAAACAATTTTTTTCTTGATATTGATAATTACTTGTGATGTTTCTTATTATTACAATTCTTTATATCTTCTTTCTTTAGTTAATCAAGCAATTACCAAAAGTAGCAACACATAAAACAATAGACACCAGATGTAGGTATATGCCAGGGAAAAACCACCCTCGAGGGGAAAACCTAGTCAAGATAATTCTTCCTTTCAATAGTATTCTTTGAGACTCTTTGCCCTAGACCAATATCAGACCTTCCCTCCACACCAAGTCAACCTCCCAAAATTTTGACCTCTTCCCAGCAACTTTGATTATACAACAACTTATGCCAACTAACAACTTCCGACAAAAATGAATCTTGGAAGACTTCAATCTCCCAATCTAGGACATGAAACAAAGCGAGAGAGAGAGACCAAATTTTCAATTTTCCTTGTCTCCTTAGACTTCCCCAAACTCGCATTCACTTTGGCTTCCCGGCAACAGACTTTGCACCTTTTCCCAGCTACAAGAGAATTTCACACTTCTACCCATAAATAAGATATTTTCGCACTTCTTCCAAACTACAAGAGAATTCGAACTTGATGAGAGAATGATGCTCCAAATGAATTCGATGAGTTTCCTTTTATAGGTTTCATGTGGGGTCGAATACGGTCCTTAGGCTAACTTGATCTTCTCTTAGGCTGACATGGTGTGGAGGTTACATAATTCATATTTGACTTAATACTTGACCTTTTTACATGATTCAAAAGCCCAAGAAGGGTCTCTTTAAATGTACAATGACTCTATAAACTCAACATAAATCTTAGAAGTCCTAAATGGGGACTTTGATCTAAAACATGGTGACCCAAGCATGAAACCCATGCTTTAATAAGTCACAATAATAATAATAATAATTCTTTTCTTTATTCTTTTGAGAAGTACATTACATAATGACTCAAGTACATTATCGAAGATCGAACATAGTTACATTTTCTAACACTCCCTCTTAACTAGGGATGTATTCATAATATACAAATACAATGGAAGATCTCAAACTATATGAACCATGAATAAATTTTAGGCTCTGCAATGATATGGACTAGATTCCTGACCATGGAAATCTATCCAAACAGTCACTCATAGTTTAGGCATCGTAATGCCATAGACCAGATTTCTGACCAAGGCAATTTATCCAAGTGGGACTAAGATGGACTCAAGATTTTAGCCTCTTAAGGTACCCTCGACTTAATTTCTAACCACAAATGTAAAATTCCAGGTGTGTATCCAAAATAGAGGTCAATGACAAACACCATCTTTCCAACTTCAGGACTCAGACATCAACACAAAGCATCAACCAAATGTCTTCCCATGCAATGCTTCACTCACAAAGCCTCAACACCCATTGATCCAACCGATCAAGAATGACCAATCTCTCCCATTTAAATTGATTGGTAACTAGCATGCTATCAAAATCTTCGAGAGATTCACCTATACAAACACAACCCCAATCAATAAAATATTTTAATATATACACAATCAAATACAAACCTCAGGGGTCTTTCAGACAACTTGATGTTGCTTCTCAACTTTCCATAGTAGGACTATCAACTGAATCTTTGACAAAATATTCCTCAATCATATGTTTTCCTTCCTACTACCCATTTAGCTACATATCCTCTAAAATTCACGCTTCATTTAACATCAAGCTATGCCCTCCCTCTCAACTAGAAAGCATCTCTTTATCTGAACTCCCTCTTAATCTTAGGGAGATATATTCTATTCATGCTTCCTCCAAGAGATCATCTTCTTCTTTTTCAACATCAGAGAAACTTTAATGGCTTTTAACCATTTCATCATAGTTATCATCAACCTCATCATGCTTATCACATCAAGGAGGATCTTCACCAAGTTAAAGATTGTGTACCTACACAACTTAATCTATAGAAGCATGATGTTAGCCATATCAAAATCACAGAAGCATTTCAACTTTATACATATCAGATACCCAAACTCAATTACAAACAAGAGACATATACTCTTCAACATCTTTTCTAGGGACTTTAGTCACACACCCTAGACTACTTTAGAACACTTTTCATTCCATCTAGGGTTTAAATGTTTCTTTCAAAGGTATGACTTTCCTTCCTTCAACATATAGCAAACCCTAGAAACAATTCACACAAATATAGATCTACAAAGCAACTAACAACCTTTAAAAATACATATGTTAGACTTCTCACTATGGATTCATACAATTCCTAGATTTCATACAAAAGAATCAATCAAAGTCAATCACATCTTAGTCATTAAACTGACCAGCTTCCACTAGGGTTAGTTCCAACCCCTAGATTTTCAATCAACCATCAATCAGTCACTAACATGACCAATTACCACTAAGGTTAGTTGCAAGCCCTATATTTTTTATCAATCATCGATCACAACTAAAAACCATATTGCAACGATCTTTCACAAATCTCAAATTATCATATAGTCACCATATATCAAATATTTCTAATTTGAATAAGGTTTAATTCAAAAACCCTAGAATTCCAATTTCACAACTCAACAATATTACACAAATCTCAAATCATCATATTTCAGATATTTTACTTTGACTAAGGTCATCGAGATGTACACTCTAGTATAGGTTTGAGAACTTTTGAACACTTTTAATTTTGAGCACTTTATTGATCCCCTCAATCATTATTGAGGAAGTATAGAAGGTGTCAATGATAGGAATGTAAATGAAAATTTTCATTGTTGAAAAATGTGCAACAAGAAATGTTAAATTTAGAATGTGCCAAAAATAGGACTTCTAAAAATAGCATGTCTAAAAATAGTAGTTTGGCTAGCGAGGTCATTGGCCACATTGGGTGAGAGGTGAAACTGGTAAAAATAGAAAGTTCTAAAAATAGCATTTCTAGGTCCCTTCCTATTTATAGCAGTCCCTAGTCTATCTATAGGAAGTAAAAATAATTTTGGTCTTAACAGTAGTTGGAAATACTAATTAATTAATTTAGTTGAGTTAATTAGTTAAGGAAATTCGAATTTGAAGTCTTTGTGAGCATGCACGAGTTGTCCCACTGATTGAGGAATTTATCCTTGATTGAGGAAATAAGTATGAGTTCTATAATGAGAGAATCAGTTGACTTAGTTCTAACTAGTCAAGTCCAGTTAGATTATTTTAACAAGTTGTTAAAATAATAAAATATAGTTTTTTAATGCTTGCATGCATGTGACAACTATTATTTTAGATAATTGAGGATTCACTCATGGATAACTGTTGCATGTCAGTTCTGACAGAGACCCAGTTGAGATCAGATGAGGGACAGTGTACTATCAGATGCTAGGATATTTCAGGTAAGTATTCCTTGCATGAGGAAGAAATCTATTTTCTTCTATGACTATGTAGGTGGACCTGAGGTGACAGTAGGTATGATTAGGCCAATTTTCAGCCTATATAATGAGGCCTAGGTAGTCCATGATTTTCATCTTCTTCTGATTGAAGATCATCAAGATCTTCTGATTACAGAGAGAGTAGGATAGCTATTGAGCTTATTCTTTTTGTATATTGTTGAGGATCTCCACTTGATTGATAATACATGGTTGGGGTTTTATGCTGGTGCTTTCCCTTGGATATATCTTGTGTTATGTGTGATTATTTCTCTTGATCAGTTATGCATGTTTCTACTTGATGTTGCTCATGAATTCGACTATGCTTCTGCTTAATGTTTTATAGAAGTAGAACAAGTATTATGATTTAGGACATTGCATATATCAGTTTGTTCTACAGGTTAAATTTCTACATCGTATCGGAGCACAGGTGATCAAGCAAGAACAATATATTGAGAGGAGATTTCAAAGTTTTGAGTTTTAGGCCAAGAGTTTGCAGAGCATATCTGAAAATTTATGTACAAAATTTTCAGAAATAAATAGCAGATTTGGATTCCTTGCGGAAAAATACCCAAAAAAAAAAAATTGGCTGAATCGAAGTTCGGATGAGGGAGATATCGCTGATTTAAAATCAACTCTTTTTCTAGAAAATTTCGTGACGGCGGGAAAGTGGAAATAGATTGGTGTGCTAGCCAAGAACATGTATGCACTTTAGATACAAGATGCATGCAAAGCCTTGAGGAGCAAGGCAAAGGTTAGATACTTGGTGGTTCAGAAGGAGGGTATATTACCTCTCAACATGCAGAGCCAGAAGAAGTCTCAGACGATTGTGGAGGAGCCACGATTGGTGCAGCAACTTCAGGAGGTTGTGGAGCAGCCACAACAGGGGAAGCTGAGTGGATATTAAGTAGAGACATCTACTCATGCAGAGACCTCCAGTAGGGGGAAACTTCAAGCTAGGTGGGTTGAGGGATCACATGCAGCCATACCTCTAGGTAGGAGGTGGGACAATATAGAGTGATCGTCCCAAGGAGGAGGAGCAGGATCCTTGAGGTACCCAACCTATTGGATGATACCTTGCTACAGGAGCCCCGATGTGGAGTAGTAGGAACTGACTGATTGGGTAGAGACAGATGTGGATGGAGATGCAAAGAGAGCAACAGTGCAGGGAATCCCAAGACAGCGCATAGCTAGCAGGCTGCAACAATGCAAGAGGCACAAGTATTTTGCACAGTGCTAGGTGGCACAGAGAGGTGTGCAATGGTGCGAGATGTATGGAGATGTAGTGGCGCAAATGTTAGAGAGGGAGCACTTGCCAGCAGCGGGTAGAGCTTCAGCATAAGAGTATGTTCCTAGGCCAATAGAGTGGTCAGTTGGGAGTGTTTTTGTTCCAAGTGTTGTTGGAGCAAGTGGATCGAGTAGATGTGTTGCATGCAGAACATTCCAGAGTTACAGGATCGGGTTCGAGAGGAAGCCTTTCTTGTTGAGAGGGGGTGTTGAAAAATGTGCAACAAGAAATGTTAAATTTAGAATGTGCTAAAATTATGACTTCTGAAAATAACACGTCTAAAAATAATAGTTTGGCCAGTGAGGTCATTGGCCACATTGGGTGAGAGGTGAAACTGGTAAAAATAAAGAGTTCTAAAAATAACATTTCTAGGTCCCTTCCTATTTATAGCAGTCCCTAGTCTATCTATAGGAAGTAAAATTAATTTTGGTCTTAACAACAGTTGGAAATATTAATTAATTAATTCAGTTGAGTTAATTAGTTAAGGAAATTCGAATTTGAAGTCTTTGTGAGCATGCACATGATTTGTCCCACTAATTGAGGACTTTATCCTTAATTTCCTCCACTGATTGAGGGAATAAGTATGAGTTCTATAATGAGAGAATCAGTTGACTTAGTTCTAACTAGTCAAGTCCAGTTAGATTATTTTAACAAGTTGTTAAAATAATAAAATATACTTTGTTAATGCTTGCATGCATGTGACAACTATTATTTTAGATAATTGAGGATTCACTCATGGATAACCGTTGCATGTCAATTCTGACATGGACCCAGTTGAGATTAGATGAGGGACAGTGTACTATCAGATGCTAGGATATTTCTAGTAAGTATTCCTTGCATGAGGAAAAAATCTATTTTCTTCTATGACTACGTAGGTGGACCCGAGGTGATAGTAGGTATGATTAGGCCAATTTTCAGCTTATATAATGAGGCCTAGGTAGTCCACAATTTTCATCTTCTTCTGATTGAAGATCATCAGGATCCTCTGATTACAGAGACAGCAAGATAGCTATTGAGCTTATTCTTTTTGTATATTGTTGACAATCTCCACTTGATTGATAATACATGGTTGGGGTTTTATATTGGTGCTTTCCCCTAGATATATCTTGTGTTATGTCTGATTATTTATCTTGATCATTTATGCATGTTTCTACTTGATGTTGCTCATGAATTCGATTATGCTTTCGCTTAATGTTTTGTAGAAGTAGAACAAGTATTATGCTTTAGGACATTGCATATATCGGTTTGTTCTACAGGTTAAATTTCTACATGGTATCGGAGCACAGGTGATCAAACAAGAATAGTATATTGAGAGGAGATTTCACAGTTTTGAGTTTTGGTCCGAGAGTTTGCAGAGCAGATCTGAAAATTTCTGTATAAAATTTTCATAAATAAATAGCTGATTTGGATTCCTTGCGGAAAAATACCCAAAAAAACAAAAAAACAAAAAAAATAGTTCCCTTTGACTTAGAGGATGTCTAAAGAATTATTGTCTCAAGTTTCATCACATATTTTCTTTTAAGTTATGTGATTAAGCATTAAATGGAAAATCCTTCATCGCAAAGATGTTGTTATGCCTCATCCCAAATTGCAATCGCAAGTTTTAGCAAGTCCTTAATTGCTCTATTTCATCACGATTTGTGATCCAGGGGATCAGTTTAGTGCTCAAAATTCAAAGTGATAAAAAATGCTTAAAACCTATATGATTGGATAGATCTTGATGATCTGAATCCAACGCAACTTGTTTCACTCAAAACTGATATCGTATGTTCCCGATATCATGTTCTCATCGATTTGCTAAATAATTAAAATTTTAAACAATGAGTTTGCAAGGATGCCCAGTCAGCAGTCCATACACTAACTGGGAAATGTTTGGGTAGGCTAACTGAGCCTCCCATCAGCTAATGGGATGAGGACAAGTAGCATGTTTTTATTGATTCGATTTGATGGATTTTTATTAGTTCAAGGGGTGATTGGGTGGACCAATCAAGAGTTTCCATGTGGGCCAATCCTTAGCTACCATGTGGCCTCCTATTGGCCATGTAAAATTATGGTTAAGGCCGAACTGCCTCCACAAGATTCGAACACGAGACCTACCACATGACATCCAAGCCCTCCACCATCCCACCTACATTGATTCTTGATTATTATGGGCGACAAACTATATTTAAGGTTTTTGTAATGTGTCAATGGGGGGAGGGGGTTGGGCTAAGGCCTAGCCCCTGGTCACCCTAGCACCATGGGACCACAGGTGGGGGGCCAAGTGCTAGGTCTTAGCCCTGCCCACGGCCATAGCTTGTGACCCAAACCATACACCGGAGCCAGTGCAAAAGATCGGAGGTGGAAATTAAAAGGGCCATCCCCAAGGTCATATGGCGCCCATAAAACCAGGAGCGCGAGTACGGAGGGGGCCATCTACTATGGGACCAACCAGAAGACACATGTGTGCCCATGAAACCTTACAATAGCGGAAAAGGGGCTCGAAATTAGGCCCTAGATTCTTGGCCCCATATGGGGTCATATGCATGCCACATGACCCAGATTTTCGAAATTGGGGGCTTAATGGACGGACTAATTGTCATACAATTTTACCCGTCGGGCGAGAGTGTGGGACAAAATTGCTCGCTAATCCTAGGTTTAGGGCATTCAAGCTGGGTTCAAGCTGAATTGGAGGATGATTAGCTGTAGAATTTGGGAAAAACTGGAAACAATCATAACTTACTCAATTTTTGGCCAAATGAAGTGTAGAAAGAACCAAAATGGGGGGTTTTGATAGTAATGGATCCATTGGAGACATTAGTTTTTCTGTTTAAACTATGTATAAGCATGTAAACATACTTTTGAGCATTTTAATGAAAGACGCTATGCATTAGAAGCTAGACCAGGAGATGTAGCCCAGGAAAGGGGTGAACTCCTTTATCATGCTTAGTGTTATGTGTTTAAGATATCCTTATTTTGTCTCTGTTTGGATGTAAATTGTGGTTAAAATTTACTTCTTTATGTGTTTAGCAAACTGATCCTCTACCCAAAACACATATAAATTTAACTCTCAAATTGTTAAAAATCTTCAAGTTTACACATTCAAATCATTTTGGTATCAGAGCCGCAGGTTATTGTGAAGGTTTTATTTGTTTGCAAGTGTTTTTCTGATGCTTACAAGGTTGAAGCTCAAAAGAGGAGAAGGAGAACTTGTGGAGCCAAGATCTCAAATTATTTCAATGAGAACAAACACACCTCAAGCTTCAATAGTGATGGCACATGAAGAAGGTCCTGAAGGGATGTCTGAAGATGAGAAAAAATTCAAAAAATCATTCTTTGAGATGTCTGAGATGGTTAAGGTTCTTTATGAGGGGAGGAATTCCAGATTGTATGGAGAGAGCTCAAAGCCTCCAAAAGGAGATGGAGGAAAAGGAGACAAGCCTCCAAAAGGGAATGGAGGGAATGGTGACAAACCACCGCCTTCACCTCCATCTTCATCCTCATCTTTAGATTCTTCTACCCTTTCACAAACACCTCCAAATTCCCCAAGGGGTCAAGGTAAAACTCCTTTTCTTAAGCTTGATATTAATTTTGAATTGCCTATGTACAATGGAGAGGTAAATGCAGAGAGATTGGATAATTGAGTTCATTAGATTGAAGTGTATTGCAAGATACAAAGAATCAAACATGATGAAACCAATATTCAAATTGCTTCTCAAGTGAAACACTAATTTGGCAGGAAGCCAAAACTCAAGAGGACATGAAGAAACATGGTAAGGTTTTATCCTCTTGGAATTATTTTGTTGTTGCAATAAGAAGGCAGTTTTATCCATTAGCATACATGTAGAAAGCTATTATGGATTGGCAAAACTTTAGACAAACTAAGGGGCAAAATGTGCAATGTTGTACTCAAGAATTTAGAAAAAGAGATTTGATTTTGGGTATAGATTTGTCCTCACAAGATCCTTTACTCAAATACAATGGAGGATTGCATAGTTATTTGAGACACGCAATTATCATGTTTAACCCTACAAAACTAGATGAAGTTTGTGTACAGAAAACTCATTTAGAAGCAAAAGGGAAGAATGTTCCTCAAGAGGGCAACAAAAAACCATTCAAGAACGGTGAATAAGGAAAGGGGAAATTCAAAGGCAAAGGCAAGAAAATGCTCCAGTCAAGAAAGAGGGAGAAAATCTCACATGTAAATATTGTTCAAAAGAAGGAAATGATGAAGACCACTATCAGAAACTTTATCCTGAAATGAGACCCAAAAAGTTTAACAATAAAGGGAAACAAATTATTGCTGCAACTACACAACATGATTTAGGATCTGACTCTGGGGATGAAACAAATATCACAACCATGGGATTCAAAGGTAAGGAATCTATTACAATTACTAGTTCTTAAAGTAGTAGCATTAATGAAACTTAACATGAGAAAGAAAGAATGGAGCTTTTCCACATTAGAGTCATTTCAAAACATACCAAGATAGATACATTGTTTTATAGTGGTTCACAAGCAAACCTCATTTCTGAAGACACTGTCAAGAAATTGAATTTGGAAACAACTCCTCATCCTAAACCATATCCTTTAAGTTGTATTATGTGACAATGCAAAATTGCATGTGACAAAAATACGTAAATTGAGATTTTCCATCATTGCAAACTTTATAGACGAGGTAGAACTTGATGTCATTCCACTTGATATTTGTGGTATTGTTTTGGGAAGCCCATATCTATATGATAGGAGAGCCATCTTTCATTGCCATGAGAACAAATATCGCTTGTTTAAAAATGGAGTTGAGCACATTGTTGGATCACATAACAAGAAGTTGAATTTGTCACTTGTAAATGTTGGACAAATGAAGAGGTTAGTCAATGCTAGTAAGAACTTTGTACTCTTGATGACCAAACCCAAAGAGAATGTTGAAAATGAAGCTTTACAAGGATGTGATGCAAAGTTAAAATCCAATTTGTATGAGGTTGTTAACACATATGATGAGATGTTTTAGGAGCCCAAAGGATTGCCTCCTAAAAGAGGTATCCAACTTGAGATCCAATTGCAACAAGATTGTCCTATTCCAAATATTGGCATGTATGGGATGTTAGTTATGGAGAATGCCGAGATTAAAAGACAAATACAAAATTTTCTTGATAAAGGGGTCATCAAACCAACCACATCACCATGTGGGTCACCAATTGTGTTAGTACCACAGAAAGATGGTACATGGCGCATGTGTGTAGATTTCAGAGCCTTGAACAATATAATGGCAAAGAATCGTTACCCTCTTCCCCGAATTGATGACTTGCTTGATCAATTGAAAGATGTTGTGTATTTCACTAAGTTGGACTTGAGAAGTGGTTATCATCAAATTAGGATTGTTGAAGGAGACAAATGGAAGACAACTTGCAAAACAAAGCAAGGTTTGTTTGAATGGTTGGTTATTCCATTTGGGCTTTGAAATGCTCCTGCAACATTCATGCGAGTTATGAATGATGTTTTAAGGTATTTTCTTGATAATTTTGTAATTGTCTACTTAGATGCCATATTGATATTTAGCAAATCTCTTGAAGAACATTTCAGACATGTGAAACAAGTCTTAGATGCCTTGAAGAAAGAAAAATTGTTTTTAAAGATGTCTAAATGTGAGTTTGGAAAGACCTCATTAGTTTATTTGGGACATATTGTTGGAGGGGGTGAATTGAAGATATATCCCTCAAAGTTCAAAGTTATTGTTGATTGGACTAAGCCCACTAATGTAACTGAGGTGAGAAGCTTTTTAGGAGAATCCCAATATTGGAGAAAGTTTATTTCTAACTTTTCTTCAATTGCAACTCCATTACATGCCTCGACAAGCATTAAACAAGTTTTTCAATGGGGAGGCAAGCAACAAAAAAGATTTTGATGCATTGAAGGAGATAATCAATACAACTCTAGTTCTTGCACTTCCTGATTTAAGACAGGCATTTGAGATACAAATCGATGCAAGTGACTATGCCATGGGAGCAGTTTTGATGCAACATGGTAAGCCCATATGTTACCATTCTAATACTTTTAATGGTGCAGTAGTTAACTATCCTACTTATGACAAGGAATTGTATGCCTTGTGTAAAGTGTGAAAAAGTGGAAACACTATTTGATGGGAAAGGAAACTATTGTTCACACTGATCATGAACCATTGCAATACTTGCAATCACAAACTAAGCTACAACAAGGGAGGCACTTTAGATGGATGGGTTTCTTGCAACAATTCCACTTGGTGATAAGGTATAAGAAAGGTATCTATAACAGGTTGTTGACAAGCTTTCTAGACCAATTGTTAGTGCTTCAATTATTCCTAAGCATGAGAGCTATGTTGAACAATATGCTTTAGATGAAGATTTTAAAGATGTATATGCAACTTTGTGTCAAGGCAACCAAGTAGAGGGATTGGATTACCATGTGCATGTAAAATTTTGTAACATCTTGGCAAGCTATGCATTCCACAGTGTGAAAGAGTCAACGTCATAAGGGAAGCGCATACTTCTCTTGTTCCTAGCCATTTTGGTGTAGGCAAGATGGTGGCACAATTACAAAGGTATTGTTATTGGCCTAGAATGAATGAAAGTGTATCACGATATGTAAGAGGATGTTCTTTATGTGCTACAAGTAAGCCTAACAATAGAAATTTAGGATTGTATACTCCACTTCCAATTCCTTCCCATCCTTGGGAAAGTGTCTCTATGGACTTTATAGGATCACTGGCTATGTCTAAAAGAAATCATGATTATCTTTATGTTGCGGTGGATCGTTTTAGAAAGATGTGTATTTTGATGCCTTGTAAGAAGCAGGTTACAGTTGAACAGATTGAACAAATGTTCTTCCAACATGTATCGGTACGTTTTGGGTTACCAAAATCCATTATCTCTTATTGAGAATCTCTATTTTTCGGGAACTTTTGGTCAAGCCTATGGGCACTCATGGACACCAAGTTGAAAAAGAGCACAACATTCCATCCATAAATTGATGGTCAGATAGAAGTGGTGAATAGAATAGTAGTACATCTTCTTCATGGTTATTGCAACAAACATCCCAAGCTTTGGGATGAACACTTACACTACATTTAGCATGCTTATAACCAGGAAAAGCATTCATCGACTCAAACATCTCCATTTTACGCATGCTTTCATTACTTACCAAAATCTCCTTTATATTTTATCTTTGGGAAGGGTGTTGCTATTCATGGTCATAGTGACATTGATAAGGCCTAGTGGTTCATTGAGAAAGTTCAATTGGTACATCAAATGGTTCAAGAATAGTTGGAAAAGATCCAAGCCCAGTACAAGACAAGGCATGATAAGCATCGCGTTGACCATAGTTTCCAAGTTGGAGATGAAGTTTGGTTTTACATTGTCAAAGAGAGGCTTAAAGGAGAAGGTAAAAAGCTGAAACCAATCAAGTATGGACCTTTTAAGATTCTAGGAAAGATTAGTAACAATGCCTTCCGTTTGGATTTGCCTCCTAATATGCAAATGTATGCAATTGTTAGTGTTGAGAATTTTAGACTATATGAGGCCACTTTGATTGATGGTCAAGGAGAGCATGTTTAGATTCCTTAAATAGAAGATTTCTCGCCAGAATTTCTTAAAGAATTGCAATAGGATACCATCCTTGATAGAAGGAAAAGAACTTTAAAATGAGGGAATGTGGAGTACCTTCATGTTAGTCTCAAAGGAAAAAATCCAAGCAAATCCAAGTGGATTGAGAAGGCAAGGGAAATGGAACCGTACCCTCATCTATTTCTTGGCTAAAAGTAGTCTTTTGGAGGTCTAAAATCTTCCAATGGGGAGGAATGATCTAAGGGATCAATTTAGTGCTCAAAATTTAAAGTTCTAAAAAATGCTCTAAACCTATACAATTGAATAGATCTCGAATATCTGAATCCAACGCAACTCATTTCACTCAAAATTGATATTGCATTCTCCTGACATCTTGTTTTGATCGATTTGCTAAACAACTAAAATTTTAAAAAATGACTTTGCAGGGATGCCCAGTCAGCAGTCCGTACGTTGACTAGGCAATGGTTGGGTAGGGTGATTGTGCCTCCCATAAGCCAATGGGATGAGGACAAGTGGCATGTTTTTGTTGGTTCGATTTGGTGGATTTTTATTGGTTCAAGGGGTGATTGGGTGGACCAAACAGGAGTTTCCACGTGGGCCAATCCATGGCTTCCACGTGGCCTCTTATTGGGCATGTAAAAGTATGGTTGAGGTTGAACTGCTTCTGGAAGGTTCCAATGTGAGACCTACCACATGCCAGCCAAGCCCTCCACTGGCCTACCGAAATTGTTTCTTGATTATTATGGGCAACAAACTATGTTTAAGTTTTTTTTCATGCACCATTAGGGAGAGGGGGGAGGGTTAAGCCCTAGCCCCTAGCCACCCCAGGGCCATAGGACTGTAGGTGGGGGGCCAAGAGTTATGCCTTAGACCATCCCATAACCACAACCCATGGCCCAAACCATACATAGGAGCCAACGCAAAAGATCGGTGGCAAAAGTTAAAGGGGCCAGCCCCAAGGCCATATGACGGCCATAAAACTAGGAGTGCGAGTGCGGAGGGGCCCAGCCCCAAGACACATGTGCACCCATGCAACCTTACCATAGCAGAAAAGGGGCTCGGAGATAGGCCCTTGATTTTCGTCCCCCTATGCGGTCATATGCATGCCACGTGACCCAGATTTTCGAAACTAGGGGTTTAATGGGCAGACTAATTGTCCTACAATTTCACCCGTCAAACGGGAGTATATGACAGAATTGGGCACTAGCTTCGGGTTTGGGGCGCTCAAGCTAGGTTCAGGCCGAGTTGGAGGATGATTAGTTGTAGAGTTTGGGAAAAACTAGAAACAGTCATACTTACTCAGTTTTTGGCCAAATGTAGTGCAGAAAGACCAAAATGGGGGTTTTTTATAGTGTTGGATCCATTGGAGACATAGATTTTTCTATTTGGGCTGTATATAAGCATTTAAACATAATTTTGAGCATTTTAATGAAAAATGCCTTGCATTGGAAGTTGGACTAGAAGATGTGCCCAGTAGAGGGGTGAACTCCTTTATCATGCTTTGCGTTATGTGTTTTAGAAATGCATATTTTGTCTATGTTTGGTTGTAGATTATGGTTAAAATTTACTTGTTTATGTGTTTAGTAAATTGATCCTCTACCCAAAACACATATAAATTTAACTTGCAAATTGTTAAAAATCTTCAAGTTTACACATTCAGATCATTCCTTAAACTGCATGTCATATGTTGCTATTTTAGGGTATAGCTAAACCTCGCCTCGTCTTTGATCTTGTGATTTGGGACCTGAGCGCAACTTCAAATTGCATGGTTATAGTATTGTTGCAGTCTCTAACAGCTCAATGCACGATCTTGTGACTAAGTTTCTCCATCGCGCCGCCTCACGTGACCTAGCATTTATTACGCCTTCCTCTCGCATGTGAGACTAAAGGCCTATATATATAGGTAGACCCCCCGTGTTGCCCACTCTGAGCTCTAGATCATTGAGTGCAAGAGTGCTATGATCGCGGCGTGACTTCCTCTGCTAGTTGCTACTGTAATAAGCACATAGAGCCAGGTTAGTGTCTCATTCCCGCTTTTGTGATTGTGATTTTATTCTCTGTGTCTCTTCGCTTTCTCATCATTTTGGCTTCCCCTAACTGTTCACATTCCCAAAGACTCACCTATATATGCCAATACTTTTCTCATTTTTTTTACTTTGATCTACTCTGTAACCTTAACCTTTGATCTATTCCTCCATCTTGAGCATGCACCTTCCCTATTCGCTCTTCAAGGTGTCGTATTCCACGATTGTAGTGCTCTTATCACACATCATGATCATATTGTGCATTCAAGATTTGTACCTTTCATGTAATCATGACATGCAATCTATGATGGCCCACTTATCTCTTCACTTTATTGATTGTGAATCGCAGGCATGCATTACACCTGAATCTACATCCCTGTCATTTCAGTCTACAATCACAACTCACGATCATGACATGGACACTATGCTACCTTGATTTCATATCACCATCACATATCAAAACCTATTCTTCATGTCCTTCATCCCCGTGACTTGCGACTACGCTAGTCAATTATCTTACTTTCAAATATATGACTTGAACTAGTCACATCCTAACCTTGTAAATTTGAGATTTTACTTTAGTTAGAGGTTTATTTGTGTTTTTCTAACATCATGGATGCCTTGGACATATTTGAGTTTCCAGGTGCTATTGACATCTGTTCTCTCAATTTAATATCATTTACAACATAAATGTCTCCTCCTAGAAAGAGATTCAGAATGGATGCCCTAGGACACACTATTGAAGGTGTCATTAAATTTCCTCCCAACACAGCGCCAATATATGAAGACATAACTTGTTACGTTGGAAAAATGATAAAGGCGATCTGGGGAGATATATATAAAAATTTGGTCAGACAAGAGGTGCTTGAAGATGAAGAGGACCACACAGTGTTTATCAATGTGAAACAATCTAGGTTTCATAAAGTAGCATATCATACTCTAGCCTTCCCATGTGCAAAAATTGTTAAGTGGATCCTACAACATACTAATGAAGATGGAATCATTGTTAGGAATGAACCTCGTGAACCAGTGGCCTCTTATATACCAACAAAGATGAAGGAATATTACGTGATGTCTAACCATCACATGATATTTAATACTAGGTGGGTTCATGGCTACAAGAAGACAACCAAAGAAATTATGAAGTCTTGGTGGAAAGAACTAACTCTAGGCAGATAGCTAACATAACCTATAAGACAAAATTACTTAAAGAGGCATATCAAATGTTGGTTATTATGTGTTGTATATTATATGGAAAACTAGATCTTGAATTTTTCAAGGATAATTGGCTTCTAATGCTTGACTCATGTGTAACCAACGGAACCATGTTCAACTAGGAAGACATCTTGGCTTCCTCAATACATACAAATATCAAATTGGCTAAGAGAACTCTTGAAGGGAAACAACCATAGTTCTACATGGCTTCATATTTAATAGATTCCATTTGTTCCGACTGTAACAACACCTCCCCTCATATCTACCCACTTTCACCAGCGTACTCGAGGTAAACATAAGATGAGGGGCTACTATGACAAGACTCAACCTCCTATGTGACCTTAAGGAAATGGATTCGACATAACAGACCTTACTGACTTCCCTCAGGTGCCACAGACCCTCTAGGAGTGTCCTAACCCCTCGAGGAGTCCATCCCCTGAGACAACTCAACTTTTCCCTAAGTTTCATCCCCAGTCGCTCCCTTGCCAAGGCATCCATGTGACTATGGGTCCCAGTTGCTCCCATGACCCTGTATGAGTGCGACTGTGGACTTTTCCTGCAAGTGTTGTGCCATTGACTACAAAATTTAAGGCTATTTTCCAACGTTGGGGCTAAGCCTCTCCCTAGAAATCCATGTGACTTCCAGAATCCATAAAATACATAAGGACAATGCTTGTAAACCAAAATTTGACACCATGACTAGACCTAACCATCCCCAACCAGGATTGACATTCTGTCAAACACTTGGTAGATATGCAAGCTACAGGTCATGAATGTGATTCTAAATATAAGGGACTGAAAACTCATATGAGACTTAACAAGAAGGGTCACCACCTTCTCACATTAACTATCTTAACATCAATTAGGTCTTGCATCCATTATTCTTTCAGTTAAGAGTAAAAACATGAAAAGAGCCATGACTGAGAATTGTCACAAAACCATGCTTATGACCAACATATAACCATATTAATAACAATAAGATATCAACCATTAAACCTTCATAATAACAAGTACATTTACCAATCAAAGCATGATAACTTCGCTTTAATTAAACATAGGAAAGAGCCGACCAGGTTTGGGACTTCCACGTACCACTTGACCATAGACATGGCTGAACCAAAATTTTCTTTCAAGTAGTCACCCCTATGCCATATTCCAAGCATGAATGTGGGATCTCATGGATAAACTAATCCATAAAAACACAAGGGAATTTAGAGGTTAAACCACGTCCACCCTCACCATACTGTGATCTCACCTAAATCGATCTTGAGATAATAAAACCAAACTGGGCTTGGAATTCCTCTGAATTCCTTCACCATCCTTAAGCAATTTCCCAATCTCCACCCTCAGGATTTACCATGTATCCCTCCATTACCGGTCAATGGATTCCTAGACCTTTGGGAATTTTCCTGAGACCACCTCCACCCCGAATTTCAAAACCATCTGGCAATTCCAAATCTCAAAACCAAGAACAATCCATCACATCATGGCTATCTGGAAATGGAAAGGCGAGGTTGAAAACCATTGTCAAAACCCGATAGAACCATGCCACTAACAACAAGAGAACAAAATAACAATCTGCACATACCATGCATGTCAAAACCAACTAGGAAATCATACATGCAATCTATTACCTGCAAGTATTATTGTTGAAGCTGCTTGAGCCAACCTTTCCTTGCCTGATCTTTGCTTACTTTCCTTCCTTTGCTTGCTTGATCTTCTTCTCCTCTTGGTGCTCTTGTCCTATCTGAGACTAATTCCGAAAATTAACTGACAAAAGGCTCCAGACTGATGCTCTGAGGTATTTTTATTATTCATGCCTCCAATTTCTTCAATTTTCCATTATTTTCCTTCAATTTGCTCCTCACATGCAACTTGCGACCTTTCACCTCCCTTTTCTCCTATTTTCCTTTATTTTCATAAATAAAATGTCGAAAATACCTTTTTGCCTTTTTTTAATGCCTTAGCCATTACCTTTGCCAATTTTCCTTTAGCCATAAAACACAACAAGTGATTCCCACTAGGATATCTTTTCCCAACATTCAACTCGGAATAAGTGTCCCTTAATCGAAGTCTTATTTTACCTCTATTAACTTTTATTACATGAACTTTTAACCCGGGTTTGTTACACACACTATGAGTTTCAAGGAATGGGGTGAAATTGGAGCATAGTCAATGTCCTCCATTAGTGCTCATTTACTGTAGAACTCTATGAGATCATGGGTGTAGAGGAATGTACGAAAAGATCACAGAATATTTTGTCTTAACAATATATAAAATGTTTTTCAATTCCAACTCTCCCTGCATGTCTAATCGATCTAGAGCATCTTCGCAAGACATTGCAGATTGATTCACCCCAAGAGATGCTACTTCCATTCGAGTATATGGCTCTTATAAGCCACCTCACTAGTTACCAACTTTCACTACAGACAAGGTTATGCTTCAATAGGTGGCATATTAAGTCACCATTTGGCTGACAAAGTCTCTTGTGAGATATAAGAAATCCCCGTGGCTTATTTTCCTTTATATATTGGGGCTTATTGTATGAAAAACTTCAAAGAAGTTGAAGAGGAGGCTGAATATTTGAAGCGCTATAGATTTAGTGAGCTAAACTTTCACAAGTATGATCCCAAGCAAATATTCACTAACCACCGTAAAGCTAACAAATATCATTGGAAATACACTCCTACTATTGATGAGGAAGGAGAAAAGGTGGAGAATTTCTTCAAAGCCTCTAAATCTGTCACCTCAAGTATCTAATGCTTCTCATCATTTCAAACATTTCAATGGCGACTCGTAATAAGGCATAAACCTACAAGAGAGAAGGGTTGCGCTTAAAAGAAAACAAGAACTAGAAGCCAAAAGGGAAAGGTTAAATAAGTAGAAAGAGGAACATGGAGCCAAGAAATAAGAAAAGAAGAAACAAGTAAAAGAGGAGGCCAGGAAGAAACAAGAAGAAGATGAAGCCGGGAGGAAAAGAGAAGAAGATAAGAGGTTAAGAAAGGAAGAATTGAAAAAATAAAAATGATAAAGCAACAAGGAAAAAGATGAAACAAGAGGAATAATTGAGAATAAAGTGACAGGAAGAGGAAAAAATGAAACAAGAAGAAGAATCGAAGAAAAGAGAAGAAGCGGAAATGAAGAAGGGAGAAGATGAAGAGCTAACCAAACATCTTGGAGATGAGTTGTTAGGTAACATGACAGGAGGTGAGATTGTGTTGGATAATTCATAGGATGGGGAGATCATACCACCCATGGATGTTCAACCATCTACTCTACTGCTCAAAATGTAGAAAATATAATGGATGAAGTAAAGAGATTGAATGAAAGTTTGGTAAAGGCACAAGAAGAAATTGACAGGATGGGAGCTATGAAGCAAACTTTTGAAACCATAAGTTATCGTAATAAAAACTTTAGGGTAACAACGCAAGAACCAATCAAATTAGTGGAAGGAATTATAAAACAAGTTTATAAAGGAATGATTTTATTGCACAATACCATTTTTCCACTAACAAGGATACAAAAGGAGTTTAAAGGAAGAGGAATTCTCATAAAGCGAGCATTCTCAGCTACAAAATACCTCTATGAATGGAGTCGAAAGTACATAGATTCCTAGAAGCATTACCAAGATATGACAGAATGAGGAAAAATAGAGACAAAGCAAGGTTTGGGATGACAATGCAATCTCATGTAAAGTTAACCAAGGACATAGCCACGGTACTGCATGCATATCTCTTATGACTCAGTGAATTTGATGCTCTTGTGGAGGAATACAAGATATCCTCCATTGGCATGATGGAAGTGATTAGGCCCAAAGAAGAAGTTTGACAAGAGGTCCATGAGAAATTGGATACAAGGAAGCAAGCAACTATTCAAGATAATTTGGAGCCTACTAAAGAGATAATTGCAAAGCTTATTGTAGGACCAACTATGTTGCACACCGAACTTACCATGTTGGTGTATTCGATACAAATGAACCAAAAAATCCTTTTACTAGATGCCATAGAATGCCAAATGAGGTTTGAGGAGGAGATACCAGAGAACGTCCCACTGATAACAATTGACTACAAAACAAGATACATGGTCTTGACAAGGAACTACATGTAGAAGCCCCTAAACTACCAATTATGCACCTTGTTCCATAATGAAATAATTATTCTCTTGAAATTCCATATATTTTGGTGAATAAGATTATTTTTAATTAAAAATCATGTAGAAGGTTAAAGGTCACATCTTTTTTGTATAAATATACCCTCATGGATAGTTATAATGGACTTTTAGTTTTGGACTTCATTTGAGCATATTGTTTTGATAACTTATAGATACTTTGAGAATTCAAGTGGTATCTTTTTATCTCCACTAATGGATTTCATGGGTACTTCATGTGATAATGTTATTAACATTTCAACTTATTTTGAAAAGCTATTTGCTCCCAAGTAGGCAATTCCATACATGTGTAGTTGAGCATCGCAAGACTGATGGCTTGGTGATTCAATGATATATGTTTATGCTTTCAAGTGTTTGATTTATGAACTATTTTGTTGATTTAAGCATATATTATACCTAGGGTTGTATGCATTTCTTGCTTTCATAATTGTTGTCGATTAAGAACTAATTCGCGATTGATAAACAAATCTTTCTTTTAAATACATGCATTTTAATTGAAGTTTTCTAACACTCTTCTTTGAGATTCGTGTCGCATTATTTGGTTGTTGTTATGCTTGTAGCATCTTATATATAAAATTTTCCATAAAGTTGCTTTAACTTGTATCTGTCAAAAGTTTTGTTTGTTTTCTAACACTTTATGTTCATTCCATCTAAAGCAAATCATAAAGAAACATGGTGGTAGCCAAGTCCACATATCGAATGAGACTCTTATCCCAAACGAAGTAGTGTCTAATTGGGATTTGCACTAGGGACATCCCTTAACTGTTGGTGATAAGTTTTGGCTCGTCAACATAGTTGACTTCCAAAAGGATTCGAGGACCCACTGGAAACAAACATACCCATAGATGTGTTAGAGGATGACATGGTTGTAGTGAAAGTATTCCAACCAAAAGGAAATCCATGATTAGGTATAGCCATACCCTCTACTGATATACCAACACCTATGTGGGGCCCAAGGAACTAGATGAAAAGGAGAAGTTTGACCCTTGGACATTAGACATAGGAATACTAGACATGACTGAACTAGACCCTCCACTCAATGTGAATGGAAATGAGATGGTCGTTGATGTGGAGGCACCCATGGATTCATTGAGTGGAGGGAAATATATCTCGTGAATATTCTACCAGAATGAGGAGAATGAGTTATTGAAGGATATTGGTATGGACAAGACCTATGTTTATAGGGGTAGAGGTAAACATGACACAATAAGTTCCAACATAAAGGTAGTAGCGTTATCCATGAAAAACTCAAGTAAAGTAGTATGCAAAGATCTAGACAAGTCAACACCCCGACTTGATGAGATGGGTTTGGATGTATGGTGATGAGGTGGGAGATTGTGGTCAACCACTCAGTGAACAGATGGTTCAAGCCTATGAGTGTCACCCAAAGTAACCCGAGACAAGGATGTAACTATGGTGGAGTTAAGTCTATGCCTACGGGGAGCAGGACTCACCTCGTAGGGGGCAAGGGCCGCAAGTCTATAAGATTGATGCAAATGAAAATTTGCCACAATGGCGACCAAAGGTGACACAATCGTGAAGAAAGAAAATTTCTAAGGCCATTATAAACAATTAAACAAACAACGCACACTAGAAATATCCTAAGGTAGCAAACCAAAACCAAATTCAAACAAATCCTCCTACAGTTGGAGTTGTTAATCAATGTTCATGCCAAAGATGATGAAATGGTTGGGGAAATTATAACAACTATATGCGTAAGGGCTCCTACACCCAGGACCAAGTTCTCATCACTCAAATATAAAAAATGGAGAATGCCCCATGAGAACCAAGTGAGTCTGGCTGAAATCTACCCTAGGTACAACAGGGACACCCCCCTCGTTGTCACCCTATGATAGTTACTTAAGAATGGACACTAAGGTTACCACTGACAAAAACACATAATGGGGGAACATTCATCAGCTATAACTACACGCAAGGGTAGGGTATCGAGCCAGAAGCCTCCTTAGAGAGATCCCCTAAGTACGTGCAGTTCCCAAATATAACCACCATCAAAACCAAAAAGAGCAGGGTAGATCAACCTGTCGGTCCCATTATAGCCTAGTGCTTGACCCTTATATGAGAAGGGCTTCCTAGGCGCACACCACTGAGATTGGATTTTCACTCCCTATCGCAAGATTTATGTGTGTTTCTTGGTCTTGGGGAAGTTAAATTTTCTCCCTTATCCCAAGACGTTATCCTACCTAGTGTGTGTTTTCTACCATAGAAATAGAAAATATCAAATTAATTTAATTAAATACATTATTTTTAACGAATGTTTGTTAAGTCAAAGGGAATGGATGAAACTGTTATGATGTCGTGACTTGCCAAATTCAAGGAAACCATGCAATGATCATGCAAATGCAACTTTCAATTTCAATGAATTTTAACTAAAATTACGAAGATTTATTTTTCTTTGTCTATTACCATGCACATAGTCCTCACTTCTCTCTCATTCAACACTTTGATATATCAGCCACTTCAGAAAACCAGTTGCATCAGTGTAACAAAAGAAGCTAAAGGAAACAAGTGAAAATCTACTCAAAACCAAAAACCCTAAGTCTACCAATGAGAATGCACTAAGATATGAAAAAGGAATTTACCCAAACAATAAGCATACATGCAGAAAAAACAATATAGGGTTGTCAGTACAATGATGTCGTAGAGGCATATGGTCAACAATCTAGTTGATTGGAATCGAACCCAAGAACGTGGCTTAACCCTAATCAGACTAGCAGATTCACAAGATTGCATGTAAATCCAACAAAAAGAATAGTAACCAAACTTTGAAACTGTGGATCCAAGTTCAGACCCCCATAGGGGCTTATAGAGATGTAAAAAGTTGCTGGAAATTTTGAGTTAAACCCCTCAATTTCTCTAAAATTATGCCTTCAACGCTCTGTCAAAGAAAGAGTTTTGAAACAAAGAGCTAACAACACTTTGTTTCAAAACAACTACTGAAACAATGGACCTTTGAATGCCCTGGTTTGAACTGGGGTTATGAAATAGGGGGGAAAAGGACAGGTCTAGAGTTTTTCTGCATTTAGATTTTGAATCCAAGTTTATATATGGTATAAGGATCATTGTAAAATATAAAGGGACTATAAAAGGCCCATGAAAAGGCAATGACAAAGGTAATACAATTTCTCTCATTGGTACTTTCCTAGTGGAGTTTCCATTTATATTACAGGAAAATTTAACTTACAATAATAAACTACTTTATTCCCAATAGACTTTGCCTAGAGTCTACCTAGAAGGTGTGTGTGTGTGTAAGTGAGGAAGTGATACTAATGTATATAAGTAATCCCAAACATGCACTAGAAATCACAAAGAGAGAGTGAAATGGTTACCTTTTATAGCGAGAAGTGGACTCGGTTGTTGCAGCTATCTTGGGGAAGATATCCTAGAGATCTTGACTCTTATTTCTTCCCTGTAACCTACATACAAAGAGAACAACAATTTGTATTCTCTTGCAATAACAATATCAATGCACATATATGAATTCCAAATCAAAACATACACAATAAAGGGAGACGTGTGAACCAAATCAAATGGGAGGGAAGTTTTTATTACTTTTGCATCAATATCGAATGAAGTACGTAGATGAACTCTTGTAGCTCCTACCTTTGGCCTCCCTCCTAACCTCTATGCTCACTCGAATTGACAACTGCTAGAATAAGTTTATCTCAAAGAGATTTTGACAACATTCCTTTTCCTCCTCTTTGATTAGTGTAGAGCATGGTTTATATAGATTTCCTTAGTGATTAGCCACATTGAACCGACAAACATTCCTAACCATATTATAGGTTATGATTAAACATGACCAAATCAATGTTGATGTGATCAAACTTGACCAAATGAAGTCAAATATTCTAGAACTTGTGCTTTGTTTCTCGATTTATGTGCCAAATGGGTGTTGCTAGGCTTTTGTGCCACCCATAGAAATAGAAAAGGGCATTGATAGGCATAGTGTTTCATTGATTACCCTACATAAGAGCATTGAACCCTCAAACAACCACTTTTTTAGATCCTTTCACAAGCACATTTTGACACTTTGACTTGGCAAGGGTTGTTCCTTTCTCTTAGACCCTAGGGAGTGGCTTTTTGAGTTATAACAATGTCAAAGGTTAGACAACGAAAGAAGATAATATTACAGGCTTAAATATTATCTCAAGACCCTTCCAACAAGGTGTGGCTCACCCCTTAACTCCTCTCAGTTGAGGAAACATGAATTTATCAAGACAAAATTTGAATTTATTTGGCCCTAGTCAAGTCATCCCTCCCATATGAAAGGTCGACCCTATTTTAGGGTTAACATGGCCTATAAATAGGTCATCCCTTCTCCCATTTCGATAAGCAGATTTGGTGAAGCAAGCAAGAGAACTCAAACATGTCTGACCAACATAAGAATAGGTTCATGTCTCATGAACCAAGGAGCAAAACAAGGTTGAAGGAAGTCATTTTTAAGAAGGTTTTTTTGTTATGGTTAGGGTTGTTTTTTGCAGCTCAGTATTGGTTAATTTATTTGAAGCAATTGTGGAAGAAACTCAACCTCTTTCTCAAAATATTTCTGCCTTAACGCTTATGTTTTTCAGCCTTGTGGCAGGCCCAATTTTGGCTTTGAGCCTTCTATTTTTCAACCCTGTAGCGTTATTTTGGCCTTGAGCTCTATGTATTTCAACCTTGTGGTAGGCCTTATTTTAGCCTTAGGTAGGCCTCTGTATTTCAGCCCTAAGATAGAATTCTAAGGTAGCATGTATTCGACCCTGAAATAGACCTTTAACGCTGCCATCTTTTCAACCACGTGACACCTCTACATTTGACTTGTTTTAGATGTAACTTGATGTCATTTGATACTATTATGGAGAAGTGCTCAAAGAAGTTTTGGAGTAGTATTTTGAAGGATTTTTGGAGCAACATTTGATACCTATTTTGAAGGAGTTATGGAGCAATCCTTTGAAGGAGTCTTGGAGCAGACTTTAATGCCTATTTTGAAGAAGCTTTGGAGCAGATTTTGAAGCCTATACAGAAGGAATCTTGGAGCAATTATCCGATCTATTTGGAGCCTATCTTGAATCCATTCTTTGAAGAAGTGTTGGAGCAGTTTTTCACATTAGTCTTGAAGTCTATTTTGAAGCAATTCATTAGGCGGGTGTTTGAAGAGGATTGGTGTCCTCAATTTTTGCGAAGTTGGTGCCTGGACTTATTAAATGGGATTGGTGTCCTCATTTCTAGGTTGCTGCCTTGGTTTGTGAAAAGGATTGGTGTCCTTATTTGGTGTCCTTATTGGTGTCCTTATTTGGTTTGTGAATAGGATTAGTGTTCTCATTATTGTATTTTTTTATAACCAGAATGAGTATAGATTTGTATTAAAAATTCACACTTGTTCGCAACAAAATTAGGGATTTACAATAGTTTATCCATGCTTCAACACGTTGGTAATGATTTCTTTGTCCATCTAGACAATTATGGTAGATATGGCAATCCCGCCTACAAAAGTTTCCCATTATGGGGTATTTACAACTATAACTTTGACAAAATTGAGATAAAAGGTATGTACATTTACAGTTCATCATGCTGATGAAAACATAAGAATAAGACAGAGGTGATTAGATGTCCATTGGAGCTGGGCAGTTTAGATCCAGGTCAGGAGAAGCATCTTCTAAGCCTTTGGAATTCTCCTGATCTCTCACGCCCTCCATGTTTTCCTCCATACCTTCCTCCATGGTTTCCACTTTGATCTTCAGATTTTCCAGTTGATGGCACAGTGCATCCACCTCGTCCTCCAATTGCTTGATTCGTTCCTGTTTCTCGAGCTTTCGTTCCTGCATAGTCATGTTCTCATGCATTTTCTAGTGCTTGCTATGTTGGAGTTTGGTCAAGGCCTCTCACAGGTCCCAATGGTCCTGTACACAAGTGAGACAAGAAGGTCTATTTCTACCACCCGACCCCGAGACACTGGCCCTCTGCCCTCCAAACCTTGCCCTGTGGCTTCCCCATGTGCCTGACTGTAAAGTTTTGTAGATGTTCTATGCTAAGAGCAATTTCACTTTTCACACAGCAATCATACAAGTAGTTAAGCAAAATGCAGATAGAACATATAAGCAGATCTTACAGAAGACAAATCAGAAACAGGGAAAATGTGTGTGTTCGTTTTGGCGGTCAACAGGATGCTTCAACCAGCAAAGTTTTCTTTGGTCAGCCAGCCCAGCATGTGTCACAACAACCCTCCAACCAGTAGATGAGTCAACCCAAGTCAATTCTACAAAAGTCAACGCTGTCCTGAAAAGTCAACGCAAGGGCAGCAAGCTAAAAGTCAACGCAGCAGCAAAACGGTCAACCCTTTGACCTCGATTTTGTGCCAGGTAG
This sequence comes from Pinus taeda, assembly GCA_000404065.3. Taxonomy (NCBI): domain Eukaryota; kingdom Viridiplantae; phylum Streptophyta; class Pinopsida; order Pinales; family Pinaceae; genus Pinus; species Pinus taeda. Next base: position 185 of record APFE031267077.1, on the reverse strand, counting down.
TACGGCCTTCAAAAATCGAACCTTCCACAAGTTTTCAGCTTGATTGGACCAAGCGTTGACCAAAGTCAACGCTGGTCAAACTTCTGCGAAAACCCTAGCAGCAGAAAATCGTACTGCAGCTCAGCCGTACGGTCTGTCCTCTTCGTCCTTCCCACGTGTGGCTGAAATTCGTCCTCCAGGTAGCT
>APFE031267076.1:0-34029 GCA_000404065.3 Pinus taeda | reverse complement strand
ATAATGTTTATTTATTTATTTTATTATAATTTTGTTTAATTTTAAAGAAGGGTAAAATTGATTGATTAGTGCTTATTTGTTTTATTTATTAGGCGCTTCCATTTGTTACTTAGATTAAGGCCATCATCTTTATTTATGTTATTAGAGTTTTTTTAGATTTCTATACCTTCCTTGACCCTTCTTTTTAAGTAATGGTCTTCTTTATGAATTAATCTTGCCTGTTATATATATCTGAAAACTGCTACACGAAAAAAAATTGTGTTTGGAGCAGTTTTCAGATATATACAATTTTGGTTGACATTGGATTGGAGCAATTTTCAGATATATATAATTTTGTTTGGGATTAGACCTCCCTAGTTAACTATTAACCATTAAACCACATCTTAAAAACTATTGAACATGTCTGAATGCATAAATGGTTCGTTATAAATCTGGTAACTGATTAAGATGCAATGGGAAAACACTTTCCCTCTGTCATTTTATAATAAAACGAACTAAATTTGCTTTGAGCACTAAATTGTTCATTATATTTGGGGAACTTGGTTTATAGGTTAAATGCTTAATTATTCATTATATTCGTAGAACTTGAATTACAGGGTTTTGGGAACTTGGATTACAACATAAATGTAAAATTATTCATTATATTTTGGAGAATTTGGAGAAATTGAATTAGACTGGTTTTAGCACTTGCAATATGGGGCCAGCAGTGTTCTCTATTTGTCTAGATTTACAGTTTTAAGAATTTTATTTGTGTTTGTTATTATTATTGTATTCATATAAAATTCAAATGCTCTCACACAGTATTGATTGATATCTTTCCAAAATAAAAAAAAATTCAGTGTTTGGCATTATAGCTTAGTTAAATGAGGCGAAGGAGTTGCTCAGAAAGTTCTGGAAATTGGTTTTTAAATTAGATCATCTACATCCATGATGAGGCTGCAACATAGGTCCATGGTTCCACAGAAAACGGGAGAAACCCAGCCTTTGAGTGGCACTGTTGAATATGGATGGCTGGCATTTGCATTTAATTGATTATATCTTCTAATTTGATAAATATTGCCAATGAGTTATAGGTTATATTCCGGGAGTATGATGACTTAGGTTCGGTCTCAAAACATCCTTGAAACTCATCTCTTGCTCTGCGGTTTCTCAGAATCCGCATAACCATGATCTGGCGTTCTCCCTTGACCAATTCAGGCAGTGGAAGAGACCAAATTTACTTGTACCTCATGTTAGATGTGAGGAGCACCAAATAGACGTGAACAATCCTGAGATGACCCTGATTTGGTGTTGGCCAGCAATGTTTTCTATTTGTCCAGATTTGCAGTTATTTATTTCTTAGGCTTGGGTGCTTGGATTTGTTTAAGAGTTATTTGCAGCTATTGATTTCTTAGGCTTGGGTGCTTGAATTAGTTCACAATTATTTGCAATAGACCAAATAGCCTTGGGCTTGGGTGCTTGAATTTGTTCACAATTATTTGCAATAGACCAAATAGCCTTGAACAATCCTAAGATGACCCTAAATCACTTTTTGACACCCCAAAGTCAAAACCATAATCATCCCTCCCATAACCGAAAGCATAATCTTCCCTCTGGCATTTTATAATAAAACGAACGAAATTTGCTTTGAGCACTAAATTGTTCATTATATTTGGGGAACTTGGATTATAGTTAAATGCTTAATTATTCATTATATCCGTAGAACTTGAATTACAGGGTTTTGGGAACTTGGATTACAACATAAATGTAAAATTATTCATTATATTTTGGAGAATTTGGAGAAATTGAACTAGACTGGTTTTAGCACTTGCAATATGGGGCCAGCAGTGTTCTCTATTTGTCTAGATTTACAGTTTTAAGAATTTTATTTGTGTTTGTTATTATTATTGTATTCATATAAAATTCAAATGCTCTAGCACAGTATTCATTGATATATTTCCAAAACAAAAAAAATTCAGTGTTTGGCATTATCGCTTAGTTAAATGAAGCGAAAGAGTTGCTCAGAAAGTTCTGGAAATTACAGAAAACGGGAGAAACCCAGCCTTTGAAATGCACTGTTGAATATGGATGGCCGGCGTTTGCATTTAATTGATTATATCTTCTAATTTGATAAATATTGCCAATGAGTTATAGGTTATATTCCGGGAGTATGATGACTTAGGTTCGGTCTCAAAACATCCTTGAAACTCATCTCTTGCTCTGCGGTTTCTCAGAATCCGCATAACCATGATCTGGCGTTCTCCCTTGACCAATTCAGGCAGTGGAAGAGGCCAAATTTACTTGTACCTCATGTTAGATGTGAGGAGCACCAAATAGACGTGAACAATCCTGAGATGACCCTGATTTGGTGTTGGCCAGCAGTGTTTTCTATTTGTCCAGATTTGCAGTTATTGATTTCTTAGGCTTGGGTGTTTGGATTTGTTTAACAGTTATTTGCAACTATTGGTTTCTTAGGCTTGGGTGCTTGAATTCGTTCACAATTATTTGCAATAGACCAAATAGCCTTGGGCTTGGGTGGTTGGATTTGTTCACAATTATTTGCAATAGACCAAATAGCCTTGAACAATCCTAAGATGACCCTAAATCACTTTTTGACACCCCAAAAGTCAAAACCATAATCATCCCTCCCATAACCGAAAGCGTAATCTTCCCTCTGGCATTTTATAATAAAACGAACGAAATTTGCTTTGAGCACTAAATTGTTCATTATATTTGGGGAACTTGGATTATAGTTTAAATGCTAAATTATTCATTATATCCATAGAACTTGAATTACAGGGTTTTGGGAACTTGTATTACAACATAAATGTAAAATTATTCATTATATTTTGGAGAATTTGAATTAGACTGGTTTTGGCAGTTGCAATATGGGGCCAGCAGTGTTCTCTATTTGTCTAGATTTATAGTTTTAAGAATTTTATTTGTGTCTGTTATTATTATTGTATTCATATAAAATTCAAATGCTCTCACACAGTATTGGTTGATATCTTTCCAGAATAAAAAAAATTCAGTATTTGGCATTATCGCTTAGTTAAATGAAGCGAAAGAGTTGCTCAGAAAGTTCTGTAAATTGGTTTTTAAATTAGATCATCTGCATCCATGATGAGCCTGCAACATAGATCCATGGTTCCACAGAAAACGGGAGAAACCCAGCCTTCCAAATGCACTGTTGAATATGGATGGCCGGCGTTTTCATTTAATTGATTATATCTTCTAATTTGATAAATATTGCCAATGAGTTATAGGTTATATTCCGGGAGTATGATGACTTGGGTTCGGTCTCAAAACATCCTTGAAACTCATCTCTTGCTCTGCGGTTTCTCAGAATCCGCATAACCATGATCTGGCGTTCTCCTGTGACCAATTCACGCAGTGGAAGAGACCAAATTTACTTGTACCTCATGTTAGATGTGAGGAGCACCAAATAGACGTGAACAATCCTGAGATGACCCTGATTTGGTGTTGGCCAGCAGTGTTTTCTATTTGTCCAGATTTGCAGTTATTGATTTCTTAGGCTTGGGTGCTTGGATTTGTTTAACAGTTATTTGCAGCTATTGATTTCTTAGGCTTGGGTGCTTGAATTCGTTCACAATTATTTGCAATAGACCAAATAGCCTTGGGCTTGGGTGCTTGGATTTGTTCATAATTATTTGCAATAGACCAAATAGCCTTGAACAATCCTAAGATGACCCTAAATCACCTTTTGACACCCCAAAGTCAAAACCATAATCATCCCTCGCATAACCGAAAGCATAATCTTCCCTCTGGCATTTTATAATAAAACGAGCGAAATTTTCTTTGAGCACTAAATTGTTCATTATATTTGGGGAACTTGGATTATAGGTTAAATGCTAAATTATTCATTATATCCGTAGAACTTGAATTACAGGGTTTTGGGAACTTGGATTACAACATAAATGTGAATAATCCAACATAAATGTAAAATTATTCATTATATTTTGGAGAATTTGGAGAAATTGAATTAGACTGGTTTTCTCACTTGCAATATGGGGCCAGCAGTGTTCTCTATTTGTCTAGATTTACAGTTTTAAGAATTTTATTTGTGTTTGTTATTATTATTGTATTCATATAAAATTCAAATGCTCTCACACAGTATTGGTTGATATCTTTACAGAATAAAAAAATTTCAGTGTTTGGCATTGATTCAAACACTGTTTTACAAGACTTTTTGAATTTTTTTGCCCAAATTCCAATCACTTTTAGCCGTCTAGACAATTCCTCTCCCCTCCGTATTTGTTGGAATTTTATAAAAATTTGTACTCCCTTAAACATTATGTGGTGTAGACCTTACCAAATAGATTATATATTATATATGCTATGTGATAGTATCGATGGCTTTTTAAATAATAACGATTAGTTCTAGTTCTCCCACTACAGCTTCTGTTCTCCCTCGCGGTATTGAGTTCTCCATTCAATGGTCTCCTTACAAATATTCTTCCGTCAAATGTAAGTATTTTTTTGAAATACATATTTAATGAAAAAAAATGTTCAGATTCATTTCAACATATATATGTTGTATTTTCATTTCCTTTTATTTCTTTTTCCCTGAAACAAACTTAGCACTTCTCTAGCTCCTTTTGACATAGCGAACTTACTTGAGAGTGAGTTGGTTCAAATGACTTTGACTTCCTTTAAGATATAGGATTTTTGTGGGTCAAATGGGAGGTTTTTAGGCCGACTTGATTTCCCTTAGGCTAACATGATATGGCGGGTACATAATTAATATTTGAATTGATATAAAACCTTTTTAGATGGTTTGAAAGCCCAAGAAGGGTCTCTTGGAATATACAGTGAATCTATAAACTCAATATTAATCCTAAGATTCCTCAATGGGGAATTTAGCTAATATAATGATGACCTAAGCATGAAACTCATGCTTTAATAATTCATTATTTCAATAATAAAAATTATTTCCCTTATTCTTTTGACAAGTACATTACATAATGAATCAAGTACATTATTGAAGTCCGAACATAGTTACATTTTATAACACATTGGAGTGAATTTCTTATATTAAAAGTCATGGCCATTATCTACTATTTATTGGCAGGTATGATGGGGCAAAGATTACTGAGAAAAAGAACCACATAGTAGGTTGTGATAGGTTCAACCATGGATTGACATGGAAATCCATGAGGTCTCAGGACTTGTGTCAAGACCCTACTTGCCGAGGTTTTCCTATGTACTTTTTATTTGGAATTTGAAGGTCTTCCTCTAAATCATTTTGTTCATGCCGAGCAGTTTCTGGTAGCCAATGCAGCGTAACACGGAGGCCCAGCTTAGATTCATTGCAGTCTCACTGGCCCCATGTGGGCATTGCAGGCAATTTTTGCAAGAAGTTTGGGGTGTGCCTGAGATTAACATATTGATTGCTGATGAGCATGCCGAGACCCGGTCTCTATTGTATTTCCTTCCCCACCGATTTGGTCCACATGATTTGGGGGAAAGCACGCCACCATTTTTTCAAACTCACTTTAATGGCTTGGCATTTGGGTCGACGAATTCTCCTGAATTGAATCTTAAGTGTAATGATGGAGATGTGAAGGAAGATGCGTTGAACTTATGTAACGGTGATGTAGATGTAAAGGAGGAAGATATCCACAACCCTTCAGGCTCTGAAGATTTGCATCAACTCAAGGTAGCAGCTCTTAAAGATGAAAACTTGTCACATGCTCCATATAGTAAGTGTCCTTCTCAAATCGCTCTGATGACAACAAAAGGGGACATTTGTACAGGATTTTTTATTGAGTCTGCAACATTCAACCCTAGCCTTTTTCCCTTGCAAAGGTTCTAGGATGATTACATCACAAGATTAGGCAGGGCAACTCAGTTGTTCTGACACATGTGTTCCAATATGTAATTAGTATCTAATATGGCCATATGTGAATTGGAATATACATCTCTCATGTGTCTACGTTACTTTCAAACAATTTTCAGGCAATAATGAACTCATTAGTCAGTCTACTCATAAAAATCTATCATCACATTTTGAATTGGATTACATTCTGTCAACAATTGTGATTTGTAAACTTTACTGTTCGGTTGATAATTCACATGTCTGATAATCATTACCATGGAGGAAGATAAATGGTCCAGGATTCATGCCAGGACCTCTCAAGGGAATAATATCAACTCCAACATTTTGTATTACTCATAGTCACTAGACTCTCATAACCATTACCTTGGAAAAAGATAACAGTCTAGGATTCATGTTGGGACCTCACAAAGGAATAAGTCATTGAAGTGGAGGTTGGATTCACAATCACCGCATGATACCTTCGTAAATAATGCCTAAGTTAATTTGGGTGGTGAGGATTTGTAATACATTTTTATTTGGGAATTGAAATGGGTCAACATGGAATGAAAGTCTGAATCACTGATTCACATTTGTTGGAGAATGATAATATAGAAGTCAAACTGCCAACCACCACTGGAAGCTCATAAATAGCAACGAAGGTGTTTTTTCTAGAGGATTTATAGAAGTCAAACTACCAACCAACACTGGAAGCTCATGTATTGCATCAAAGATGGCTTATTTAACTGTTGAATGCCTTCTTAACGTTCCAAAGTTTTCTACAGTTTCAATAGTTCCTAAAGTATAGTTTTCCATAAATTAGAAAGGAAACATGTCTTACTAGCTCTTGGGCATATGTTGTGTAGTGGCATTATGGCATCGTCTGTGTTGTTCAAGTTTCTGCTGTGTAAATAATTGACTTGCTTCTAGATTTTTTGTGCACTGACTATTGCAGCCTATAGATGCACCATAAAACAAGTTACAACAAATATAAAGTAGAAGAGTGTTTTACCTTCACACAGCTGTTATGTAAACATCCAGCCAAAAAACCATGCCAAGCCCGATACATCCATACAAGTTGAAAAGAAATAAGGCTTTTTGATAACACAGTCACAGTAAAGCTCAAGGAAAAAAATACTACCATATATTTCTAGATTTTCAGTCAATACATGGTAATATAAAATTCAGGCTTCAACAAATAAGTTGGGCCTTGGATCTTCAGACAATACACTCTAAGCTTATTTATCCAACTTCGTTTTTTTCTTGAATCAGGTGGCAGTAACACTAAGCTACATTCAGTTAACAACAACAAAATTTTACATTGAATCACACATTCCAAGTTAGCCCAAGGCCTTGTGCAGCAATTATCGCCAAATTACCCCTTTCTAACAAGAGGCAAACAAATAATCATGTTTATCAAGGATAGCAAATGTAGGAAATACATCAACTAAAACATGCAAGATAAATATAATGAATGTTAGATTTTTTGTTAATCTTCACATATCCTCTGGACCTGCATGTCCTAGAAAGCAAGGTTTTGTCTTACTATCTATGTAAGGACAGCTAAATAGTACTTTAGGAAGGTTAACTGACCCTTGCTTTATGAATAGCCCTTTAGGAAGAAAATAAATCATTTTAGCCTTTATCTATAGAGAAGTATTGAATACATTTACTTAAATAATAAAAAAATATATAATGAGGCAACAAAAATTGTCACAAAAAAAGACACACAGAAGAGAATGCAACAGAGAAGACAACATGATAATCAGGAAACAACTTGAATAGATAAATTGTAGCCACACTCTGTAAGTGTGGGAGAATTCTAGATAATGTAAGTTTGACTCATGCATTTTATTTCCAAAGCACTGCAATTCTCTATCGTATATTTTACTCTCTAATATTTATCCAGTGTGAATACATCATTCTTTATGCTAAAATTAAAATATTTCAGTGGATGGTATGTCTTTTATTTTTTGTACATTGATGCCTTAATCAATAAATTTGATTCCAATTGTTGAGCACTCTAGTGTTGCGAACACAAGCTCAATATCTCTCTTTGATCATTGGAATTTTTTCCAATATTTGATACCAAAGCTAATGGTCTGTTCATAAGGAAGGCCAAACTTTAATTTTCACGTTGGTTACCTATTTGAAAAAGAACAAGCAATACAACAAACACCCATGCAAATTAGAAGTCTCAAAGTACACAAGAACCATGGCTGTAGCTAGCTTGACTTTCTTCTTTGTCTAAAACAAATATGGCTGTAAAATTTAATAGCATGGGATTTCATCTGGAAGCTGCAAGTGGGAATTCCATTATTGAACAAGATCATTTAGCATTCTGGAAGAAGATGAAGTCAAACATACCTTATGAACTGCTAGAATCAACAAATGGGAAACTAATAATCACAGGACTCTTACTTGTAGCATTTTGAGCATTAATGATCAAATGACTCACATCAGCAGTGCCAAAACATCAAAATAAAAATGCACCAAAAGAAAAATGGGGCACACGTGTGTGAAAATAAAGCTATAACGGTGAGATTTGTCTGAGGGAACTTCACCAAATAAAGAGGAGACTCCTAATATGTAGCCAAACACAACAATCAATTGAAATTCAAGTTGTTTAACATTTATGAATATCAAGCTGTCATCCTAAGATATAGCTCAGGAATTTTTCACAAATAAAGATGACAACATAAGATGTGGCCAACAACATCAATCACTTCAAAAAATTGTTAGAGATGCTAGCACCTGTTGAGGCACCAATTCAAAATGTACATGAAGTCATCGCCTTGCTTGCAGTACTAGGCTAATCTTATGACAGTCTCGTCACTTCATTTGACATAGAGCCCAGATCGCCATAATAATGCAAGAGAAGACATGAAAGAAATATTCAAGGTTGATAACAAAAAACACAGTTTTCTTTCAACAAGTAGGAACAAGAAGTTCGAGAAAAAGGTTGTTGATTTGACACGAAAATGAGATTCGCTTGCAATTATATTTTTTGTTGCTAAAATAGCCATGTATAATTCATTTATTGCAAAAAGCAATGGCACCACACCAAAGGAGCATTGGAAAATGTTTTCAGTTGAAAAGGAGGATAAAGCAAATGTGGCAAATACTTCAGGTAGTCTCAGCCTACTACTTACATCAATGCTCCACCGGTTGGTGCCCTTGCATTTTTCCGTGGTCATCCTTCCTAGCAAGCATGTGAAAATTAATGTGCACCAAATTCCTCTCACAGAATTGAATATATTTGTACTCAAAATCTCACCCCAATGAAAAGCCCAAATAAACTATGCACCTGGCAAAGTGCACAGGCACGCACAGTGGATGTAGGAAGCTTGCAATGGCGGTGGTTTAGGATTATCTGATTTTCATGGCCTCCATGGCTAAGTGGGTAGTACACAATCAAGCACACTGGATGCAAGAGCTTGATTTTGCAATTGTAATGGCGGTGGTTTATTGTATTTTTTTTAACTAAAAAAATTGTGTTTGGAGCAGTTTTCAGATATATATAATTTTGCTTGAGATTGCACCGCGTTTGGAGCAATTTTCAGATGTATATAATTTTGTTTGGGATTAGACCTCCCTACTTAACTGTTAACCATTAAACCACATCCTAAAAACTATTGAAGATGTCTGAATGGCTAAATGGTTCGTTATAAATCTGGTAACTGATTACGATGCAATGGGAAAACACCTTCAACGTCGCTCGAACCTGCGCCCAAATGGAGACCTGGAATGTATCTGTTTCATCAGACGCTGGGAGCTGCCAATGCAGACAATTTATAGTAGCACGGGGTGGGATTCATATGCATGGGCCTTCCGAGCGCCCACCAAAATGGTGGATATCATTGTTCACAGAGTATAATTTACCTTACGCCTAGGGCACAGCCTGCCGGGATTCAGCGCCGCGAGCGGACCTATGAGGTGAGCAAGCACCATGAACAGGAGAAATGAATGCTCGAGAAGACCTGTTCCGGTTGTGCGAATGGAGAAAATGAATGTTTGGCGCGAGGGATCGTTTGAAATTGCGTGGTGTTGGTTGCCATCACAATGGGTGCCAGCTCGGAGGAGGTGGGGCAAAGAAGGGTTAATTAGTGTTATTTGTTATCGATTGCTTTACATAGTGTTATATGTTATCAATTCCTTTACATAGTGTTATATGTTATCTATTGCCTTACGACATTTTCTTTGCAACGTCTGATGCAAATGCTAGTTTTAATCTTGTTGTAAATCACAAATATTGAGATGAATGTCATATAACGTGGCACTGTTAATATAACACAAAGAGCCTTAAATATAATATAATACAAAATGTAATATTATATAATATAATATTGATATATTTTCTTATTTTTATGTTATTATAGAATATAAAAGTTGAAAATTTTTTAAATTTTAAAACTCTGAAAATATTGAATTTGGCAAAAAAAAATTAAAAAAAAAATTAGTTGAAATATTTTGAAATTGTGCAAACCTTGCACATCATTTTTTTTTATAGGAAAGGTATAATACTTTTTTTAATTTTTGGTAGAAGAGGTAGTAATAATAGGAAGGTTGAGTGGCCTTGATCATGCAAGCTAACCTAAATTGTTCGATAAGGAGCCAGCAGAGATTAAACAAGATATGTCAAATCATTCTAATATTATTTCTCACATAAATTCTTTTAAGATTCATATCAAATCCACCTTGTACCTGATCCCTAAAAGGCACCATAGTATATTAGACAGTTGGCATTATCTGGATGGCTAGTGGTAGTAAGTGTGTTGACATTGATGTCAACACCCATGCTGTGAGATGTGTTGGGCAGTTGGTATTGCCTAACAAATAGCAAGTATGTTGGCATTGATGTCAACCGTACTAGTATGGATGTATATGCTAGCATGTTTGCTCTGGGGGGAGTCACATGGTTGCTTTAGTCTCTAGTAGAGAATCATCACAGTAGCAAGCCTATTGGAAAAGCCATAAAAAGATGATTGTGCTAGCCGTGGAGTCCAGGATTCCAAGAACAAGAAGAAGAGTCAAGGTGCAAAAAATGGCAGAGAGTTTGCAGCCATGTTTCAGGTAGAAAATCGTCTCAAGAACTGTATCAAACCTTCTTCATTGGAAAGTGCTTTGAAAAATATTTCAAACGGTATGTGGAAGTCCATAAATAGATCTTTGAATCAAAATTTATTGATAACCAAAGTAAGGATCTTGAAGTCCTTAGAAGTAAGCCGAATTTTGAGAAGCAGGCCAAATTTAGGAACGAGGAAAGCAGGCTAAATTTCTGTACTAGGAAGTAAGCCAAATTTCAGAACCTTAGAACTAGGGAACTAGGCGAAATTTCGAAACCAGTGAAGTAGGAGAAATTTCAACGGTGGGAAGTAGGCCAAATTTCAGAACCTCATAACCAGGGAAGCAAGCTGAAATTCGGAAATTCAGAGGATCAGAGTCTCTGGACCTCAGAGAGTCGGAAGGACGAAATATTGGAGCATTAGAGGTTTATTTAAAATAAACCTGAGACAACATGGAACAAGGGAGGCAAGCGAAATTTTGGCACCCCGAATGTTGGAACCTCGGGACCTCGTAACTTCTTATTAACGAAATCTTTTAAAAGAACCAAGGGTTGCCGGGAGCAAGGATTTACACAGAAAATCATTTGCAAAACCAATGATTGGGGGACCCTTTCTCTCTCCTTAGACAAACAATGTGGTAATAGTTGATTGGCCCTCACGATTTGATGGTGGCAAATGACATCAGCATGACATGGTTGTAAGGAGGACACATGACAATCAGTTTCAACATTATTGAGTGGCCTAATGGGATAAATTTTCGTGACACATGTCACCACTAAGGAGAAGCCACGTGGGGTTGATGACACAAGTATGATGTCACCTTGGAAGTATATTTCAGAGGTCAAAGATTTTGTAACTCCTCCATAATTTCATTTTGAGAAATTTATGATACCAGGGAGCTCCTGATGTTGATTGGAACTTGGTCATGGAGCCCAAAGAACCAAGGGCGTAGAGAAAGAACAAAAAGAGATAGGCCCACAGAAGGATCATGAAGGGCTTAACACCTAAGTGCTGTGTAGAAGACATGTGGGGTGTATGACAAGAGCATGATGTCATCTTGGAAGTATATCAGAGGTTGTAGATTTCGTAACTCCTCTGTAATTGCACTTTGAGAAAGTTCTGATACCAGGGAGCTTCTGATGTTTTTGGCACTTGGTTGTGGAGCCCAAATAACTAAGGGAATAGAGAAAGAACATAAGGAGATAGGCCCTTAATAAGATCCTGAAGGGCTTAACACCTAAGTGATATGCCACCGGTTAAAACGGTGGGTCCTATGGTGGAAAAACAACAATAAGTGAAGCAAAAGGGACTAAAGGTCAAGCTCAAAATCTCACGATTTCTTAACATCACCTTAATAAAGTTACGAGATGTGGGGCTCCAATATTTCAGCACAAAGGTGTATGAAGGATGAATGAGTCGAAAACTAAGAGTAAATGCATGCAAAAGATTTTTTCACTAGAATAAATAACAACTATCAATATCGTTGAGTCAAGGGCGACGAGGACCATGATCTTTATGGAAGAGTGTTGGGTCCGTCTTTTGTTCAAATAAGCTACCTCTCATGTCTCGTGCACGCTTCATTGAATTAAATGAATAATAAAGCCTTTGAACAAAAGATTTTATTATATAAGGGAGAACCATGTTTGAGGTATGTGTTAGTCTCTAGAAGACAATTCGAAAGTATGTCCTAAGCAGTAAAAAGCCATACTGTTAGTACAAGCTGTATTTAATGGAAGACTTCCTTCTACAGTGTGACTAAGATTTATTTCTTAGTAGGTTGAAGGACACTCAGTTGGGCATTCCTTGCGTTAATTGTACTGCAACCATAATTGGTGAGTGAACGAAGCCCATTCTTTGATTTATTGCTACAATGGTGGAATTCAAGTAATGAGACGCAATAGCATGATGGAGAAGCCATGCATAGGTACACTTTGATAGTGTGAATGGAAGAGTGATGGCTGACAGAGACAACATCGATCACTGTGTTTTAGTGAAACAAAACTCAGGATTGTAGTTGAACAATTGGGGGGAAGAAACGTTGTTGCTAGTGAGATGTGTGGAGAGCTCTGTGCATGAGTGTGTTGTTTTATGAGACCGAGTGAGCATGTGCTGCAAAGAAGAGGCTAAGAGTGCATATGCAGAGGAAAGAGGCCAAAAATGCCAAAGCAAAAGAAGAAGGTCGAGAGCTGACTATATGTTGTTGAGAGCAGAGGAATGAGTATAGTGTGTTGCTACAGAGTGAGCAGAGGACAAAGTGCAACATGGGATTAGTAGAGGAAACAATGTTGAGGAGAACATAGTTGATATCAAGCAGAGTAGCTACCATCTACAGAGAAAATTAGTTCCTTATTGAGTGTGGGTTGGAGCCTCCATACAAGAAGTTGGTGATCACATCTCTAGTGGGTTTCTAAAGAAAGATTGGGGGTTGATGCCTCCTCCAAGTTGGCGCTATCATAAATATAAGGAACTGCAAGTTGGTGATTGCAACAAATCCATGAAGTTGGTGCTTCACATGATGCTTCTGGTAAGCTGATCAAGTGTCTACAAAAGGAGGTAGTTGGTGCTTCCTACTAGTGGGTGTTATCAAGCAAACAAAGGGAGTTGGTCCTTCCTGACAGTGGTGACTCACAAGCATATTGATGTAATAAAGTAGGTGCTCTTATTTTTACATTGATAACAAAAACAAGCTTTGGTTCTTTTTCTCCCGGAAGGTTTTCCATGTTAAAACTTCATGTCTCATGTGTTTGTTACTCATGATGTCTATGCTTTTATTGGTTGACATGACTATTGTTATGGTTTGTTAATGGTTACTCTCATATAATGGTTTCCAAATTTGAATGAGTAAAGATAAATTAGCATAAAAGTTAAAATTAGCCTTAATACTGATTCACCCCCCTCTTAGTATTAACATTGTTTCCAACAATTGGTATCATAGCTAAGTTCCTTTAGGAACAACTTAATCGCTCAAAATTATATCAAAGGGAAAAAATGGCTAATGAAGGTTGGCTAACAAGAGAAGGGGTTCCATTTTTAAATGGATCAAAGTATGTACTCTGGAAGGTTAGGATGGAAGCCTATTTAATTGCATTGGATGTTCATGTATGGTGCTCCTTATTGAATGGAGAAAAGAGTGAGAAAATGAAGAAGCCAAGGAAATCATCATGAAAGGGATATCTGAACTAGATGTTGAGGAAGTAAGACATTGCGAGACAGCAAAGGAAATGCTAGACAAATTGCAATGTCTGTAAGGAGAAGATTGCAATGTGGTTCAAGAGAAGGTCGAAGAACCTTGTTGCTCAAGTAGTGAACCAGAACATGTAGTTGTTAGTAATAAGAAGAAAAGAAAGAAAAAGGGGAAGGCATATAAAAGGAAATATTCTTAAAATATTGAAGATATTTGTTCCTATGAGAAAACTGCTAATATTCAATCCAAGAATGGTAAAGAAGAAGACCTAGATGAGAGGCCATGTGGCTCAGAAGGTAAGCTATTTCTTTGTGATAAATGTAAATAAATAAGTCACTCATTATCTAGATGTTCATGTGAATCACTTGAGGATAGATATAACCATGCATCTAATAGTAGTAATGAAGATATACCTACTTTAGTGGCAATAACGAAAGAGGGATCCTCTAAAGAAGAAGATGGATGCCAAGTGTGCTCATCCAGAGGAGAAAATAAGAGTACCCCTACTAGTGATGAAGAAGGGATACCCCTTAGACCTATGGAAGACTCCATGAACACAGAGATGGTTTTATATCTCTATGGTGGCTCATCCAACACCTCTCATAGCAAAGAAAAGGATCTAGATGGAAGGATATATTTGACAAAGAAGTTGATCTCTACTCTAAAAGAGATCAAGGAGATATCATAAGAAAATCTCAAACAAAGGGAGCAGTTGCACGAGTGCGAGCTTGAGATTGAGAAGTTGAAAAAAACAATAGTTGATATAAACGCTCAATAAGAAGAGGCTAGCAGATTGAATGGGAAGTTAGTCATTCATCTAAATGATGGAGAAGCTTATTGTGAGAGACTACAAAATGAAGTAGTCCCCTTGAGACATTACCTAGAAAGGACAATTGAAGAGTTGTCCCAATATTAGAACCTTGAGGAGAGAAAAATGGCTTTGAATGAGATCCTTGTTAAGCAGGGATCCCATATCATCAAAGTTGGTTTGTGTTTCGAAGAAAATCCAAGTTCCAAGATTGCGAAGGCTGAAGGGTCAACTTCCCAGATAAAGGCAGTTTGAGGTTCTAACAATAACAAAGGAAAATAAGTTGTTGAACTCCAACAACTGAAAGGAAAGGATCAATAAAAAGAGAAGAAAATCCAACAACAATATGCTAAGAAGCAACAACAAGGAGAGAAATAGAAGAGAACAAAGCAACAATAGGGAACAATGCAAGGCAGTAGCACATTCTTCCATGGAGGCACATGAAGAACCAACATAGGTCCTTTCCTTCTGAAGGACACCGCCTTTGAACAAAAGGTATTGTTAACTATCAGAAGCCTTTTCATGGTTATTGTTTCTCTTGCAATAATTTTGGGCATAAGGCCATAGACTGTAGATGGCATGGAAGAAAACAAGATACGTTGGGTAGTAGAAACCTAAGCATGCATAAAGAGGCTAGAAGAAGGGATGTTGACGGTAACAGAAGGCTTGAAAAGGGTGTTGTTAAGAATAGAAACTCCTATACCCCATCCTTATGCCTAATTGAATGCTAGAACTGTGGCAACTTTGGGCATGAGGCAACACGCTTCAGACATGGGGAGAAAAAGCATGCTTCTCAGCATATGCATGAAAATGTAGCAGCTCGGGATTTGAAGTCAAGAAGGAAAAATGGAGTAGAGGAATACAAGTTTCTCTTCAATGCTCAGTATCAAAATATCAATATGAAAAGAGGAGGAAGAAATTAGAAGAAAACCAGGAAGAATGGTCCTCTTGATTTTGTAGTAGACCTCGCTATAGGGAAAAAAATCAACGAGAAGACTTGAGTTAAGAAAGAGGACTTGAAGGAGAAGTTTACTATAGCCATGTGTAGCTAGGAGAAAGCCTAAACATGGGCAAAGAAGAAGCTAAAGAGTAGTAATCTTGTCAGGAAGAAAAAGGAATATGATCTTCTCAAGCGAGTGGATCCCCTATTTCTCTTCAGTAAAGGAAGAGAAAGACCTCAAGGGAGGTCGAATAAGTCAAATGCAAGAAGATTGAAAGAATAGAAAGAAATGTGCATCTGATTGTTGAAGGTATGGTCGAGTCCCCTTGCTGATTACAATAATGTATTTGTTTATTTCAAATGTATCAACATTGAAAGAGAGAGGAGTATAGCCAGCTTGGTTTTAGGGGGAGTAAACAACAACATCATATGTGGGAAGAAGAGGATGAGCTGTAGCAAAAGTGTGGAATGATGAAAGGTCCACAAGATTTGTCCTCATGTAGATGCAAGGGAGGAGATGCATGAGATCAAAGAGAATTGGATCAAGGGAGGTTGCTTTATTAAGCAGTAGCAGGAAACAATTGTCATCCTTAGGAAGAAATATTGCACAAGAAAGGTTTACATCTTGGTCGAAATACTCTTATTTCATTTAAGTTGTGAATTTGATTTTTCACAACAGTCTTATGTTCATGAAACACAATAGGTACAAGATTTGGCTCTCCCTTAGCTTTCAATTGGTATCACTATGTCAATTGGTGGTATGGGTTCATATGGAGGAGCGTTTTATGAAAATGGGAATTTCTTTCTAAAAGGAAGTATTAGAGTTTTCCTCATACATTCTCTAATTTGTATCATCCTTTTTGGTGTAATTGGTATTATATAAGCAACAATCTATATTTGGAGTAGCCTAGTATCAAGAGGACCATAGGTGGTTAATGTATATGCTAAGGAGAAGTGAGCATAGAGGATGAAGCCGTAGGAGAAGTGAAGAGAAAGCTTAATGCATTACTTATGGGCAATATCTACATTCAGTAGCGGTACCATGAGCAATTTTAATTGGTAGAAAAGATGCATTGGCAAAGAAAGTATTCAGTCGACAACCACAAGGTGTCGAAAATTGGAGGTTTATTGACATGGAGGAAGTATATGTTGAAAAGGATCATATCACAGAGGTCCAATTTATAGAGTAGTGGCATCTATTATCCCTTGAAGAGACATCTGTAGAGAAGAATGCACAACAACAGTTAGACCCTCATAATCGACAGTGAGTGATTGCATGGGGGAGAAGAAGCAACTTGTAGCCCTTTTCCATTGATGTCAAAGGGAGAGGATCTTATTGGAGAACAAGTTGTGATGGCCCAAGTAGAGGAAAGAAAAACATTGGTGGCTCATACAAGGATATGTGTGGAAGTAGCATGAGGATTGGCCATCAATGCAGAGAAGTGAATAGGTGTTGCCATCTATGCCAAAGGGAGAGATTGTTGGACAATTGACATTATCTATATGGCTAGTGCCAGTAAGTGTGTTGGCATTGATATCAACACCTATGATGTGATATGTGTTGGGAAGTTGGTATTTCCTGACAATTAGCAAGTATGTTGGAAATGATGTTAACTAGACTAGCATGGATGTATGTGCTAGCATGTTTGTTCTGGGGAGAGCCCCATGGTTGCTGCAATCTCTCGTAGAGAATAATCATAGTAGTAGGCCTATTGGAAAAGACATAAAAGGATGGTTGTGCTAGCTGGGGAGTTTAGGGTTCTAAACGCAAGAAGAAGAGTCAAAGTGCAATGAATGGTAGAGACGTTGCAGCCATGTTTTAGGTAGTAAAAGGGCTCAAGGATTGCATCAAACCTCCTTCATTGGAAATTGTGTTGAAAAAGATTTCCAATGGTATGTGGAAGTCCATAAATGGATATCAGGATCAAAAGTTATTGATAGACGAAGTAAGGATCTTGAAATCCTTAGGAGCAGGCTGAATTGCAGAATCTTGGAACTAGGGAAGCAAGTTGAATTTCATAATTAGGGAAGTAAGCCAAATTTCAGAACTACGAAGCTGGCTAAATTTCATAATCTCGTAATCAAGGAAGCAAGACAAATTTCAGAATCAAGGAAGCGAGCCGAATTTCAAAACTGGGAAGTAGGCCGAATTTTGGAACCTCAAAACTAGGGAAATAAGCCAAATTCAGAACTTCGGAGGGTCGGATTCTTGGGACCTCAGAGGTTCACCACTAAGGAGATGCCACATGGGGTTTATGACATGAGCATGACATCACCCTAGAAGTATATTTCGGAGGTTAGAGATTTTGTATCTCCTCTATAATTGCATTTTGAGAAAGTTCTAGTACTAGGGAGCTTCTGATGTTGATTGGCACTGCCCAAAGAACTAAGGGCATAAAGAAATGACATAAGGAGATAGGCTCTTAGCAGGATCCTGAAGGGCTTAGCACCTAAGTTCTATGGAGTCACCATGTGGGGTGTATGACAAGAGCATGATGTCATTGTGGAAGTATATCAGAGGTCAGAGATTTTATAACTCCTCTCTAATTGCACTTTGAGAAAGTTCTGATGCTAGGGAGCTTCCGATGTTGTTGGCACTTGGTCGTGGAGCCCGAAGAACCAATGCCATAGAGTAAGAACATAAGGAGATAGGACCCTGACAGGATCCTGAAGGGCTTAACACCTAAGTGTTATGCTGCCAGTCACAACACCCAGTCTTATGGAGGAAAAAGAATAAGAGGCGAAGCAAAATGGGCTAAAGTCTAAGCTTGGAATCTCGTGATTTCGTAACATCACCTTAATAAAGTTACCAGATGTGGGGCTTTGAGATTGCAACAAAGAGGTGTATGAAGGATGAATGAGTCAGTAGCTAAGATTAAATGTGCGCCGAAGAGTTGGTCGTTGGAATAAATAGAAACTGTCAAGGTTCCTGAGTCAAGGGCGACGATGATGACGATCTTCAGATAAGAATGTTGGGACTGTCTTGAGTTGAAATAGGCTACCTTTGATCTCTCATGCATGATTCATTTAATTAAATGACGAACAAATCCTCTAAACAAAATATTTGTTTACACGAAGCAGAGCCATGCTAGCCTCTAGAAGACAATTCAAAAGTATGCCTTGAGTGATAAAGAGCCATATTATTGGTAAAAACTAAATTTAATGGAAGATCTCCTTTAGTCTATAATGTGACTATGATTTATTTCTCGGTAGGTTGAAAGACACCCAGGTGGACATTCCTTGCATTAATTGTACTATAGCTACAGCTGGAACGAAGCCCATTCTTTGATTAATGTTGCAGTGTGAGAATTCAAGCAATGAGACAGAACAACAAGATGGAGAAGCCATGCAGAGGTACACTCTGATAGTGTGAATGGCTGACAGAGACAAGATTGATCACTGCGTTTCAGTGAAACAAAACCCAAGATTGAAGTTGAGCAAGGGGGGGGGAAGAAACATTGTTTCTATTGAGCTGTGTGGAGAGCTATGTGCATAAGTGTGTTGTTGTGTGAGGTTGAGTGAGCCTGTGCTGCAAAGAATAGGCTGAGAGTGCCTATGCATGGGAAAGAGGTTGAAAGCACCATAGAAGAAGAAGAAGACCGAGAGCTAAGTGTATGTTGTTGAGAGCATAAGAATCATTGAGTATAGTGTGTTGCTATAAAGTGAGCAGAGGAAAAAGTGTAGCATGGGATGAGTAGAGGAAAGGTTGTTGAGGATAAAAAAGTTGATATCAGGCAGAGTAGCTGCCATCTACAAAGAACATTAGTTCCTTATTGACTGTGGGTTGGAGCTTGCATACAGGAAGTTGGTTCTTCCTTCTTTAACGGGTGTCTGAAGAAATATTGTGGGTTGGTGCCTCCTACAAGTTGGTGCTTGCAACAAATCCGTCAAGTTGGTGCTTCATATGGTGCTTCTAGTATCTGATTAGGTGTCTACAAAATGAGGGAGTTGGTGCTTCTTGCTAGTGGGTGCTAGCAAGCAAACAAAGGGAGTTGGTGCTTCCTGTGAGTGGTGGCTCACAAACATATTGATGTAATAGAGTAGGTGATGTTATTTTTACATCAATAACAAAAACAAGCTTTGGTTTTTTCCCCAGAAGGGTTTCCAGGTTAAACCTTCATGTCTCATGTGTTTATTGCTCATGATGTCTATATTTGTAATTGTTAACATGGTTGTTGTTATGGTTACTTAATGATTTCTCTCATATAATGGATTCCAAATTTGAATGAGTAAAGATAATTTGGCATAAAAGTTAAAATTAGCTTGAATATTGATTAACCCCCTTCTCAGTATTAACATTGTTTCCAACATAATATTCGTCCAAGTTTGAGCCATATCAATACCTCCATAATACATAATGGACTATATTGCCTTTACTGTGGCCCAAGCCTTCCAATTTTAAAGAGGATGATAACAATTTAATTCATATATGAATATAAGAATTATAGGTATTCATATATAAATTCATTTAAATTTATATTATAGTACATATAGAGTTGACATTTAAAACATTACATATAGAGCCCACATTTAAAAAATGTTTATATTTAACATCTAAAGCCTACACATCTAACATCTAACACCTACACATATACCCAATATTGGACTATAGACTACCTCTCTCCACAACTAAAATAGAGTTTAAAACCTAAATCACTTTATAAAAAGTTTTTGAATTTTTTTCTTTTTAAATCTAGTGGGAAAACCTATCATAATTTAGTTTTCAAGTAATAAAACCATATTTTGCTACTAATCAGGAATGTAGGCTAACTCATCATGATTATTCAAGGAAAAGAATGATACTTGGAATTATCCCATTAATGGTCCATAAGGAGTAGGCTTTCACTCTTGCCATATGCCTTTCAGTCTTAGGCCGTTAACATGTTTCCTTATGTTCAAAGAAGATGAGCTCTTAGCCAAGAAAACATAGTTTTAAGACATACTTGAAGCCCAATAAATCCAATTACACAAAAATATTAACAATAATATATTTTGTATTAAAAGGGATAGACGAAAGACGGACTGGAGACCCCGCGCACTCTGGCGACCTCGCGCCCTGCTGTGCCTGACCCCTCTGTGCGCTCGAGCCTGGCAGCTCTGCTGCTGGGCAGCCTCCCTACGCGCTCGAGCCTGGCAGCTCTGCTGCTGGGCAGCCTCCCCTCTGCAGTCTGTTTGGGCCTCCTACCCCTCCCTTCCTCAGGGCCTCCTGCCCCCCTTTGACCTCTCTCAGGAGCGCCCTCTGCGCTGCTGCCGTAACCTGCCATGGATCCTCCCTTTCAGGATCTTGAGGACCTTGAAAAGTCCTTTGCTTCGCTCATCCCTGAGAACGCCTTGGAGAAAATCCGCCCCACCGCTTCAAAATTTATCAAAAAACTTGATGAAATCCCGGAAGTCTCGCTCCCTCCAGCCCTACCGAGAAGATCTGTTGTTGCACTAGCTGAAAGAGGCCTGGTTGGCCAGTTCACAGGCCTATGGCCCTCTCCCCGCACTATCCAGCGCTGGTCGGAAAGAAATTGGAACCAGATGGTCCAAGGAAAGATAGCAATAAGGTTCTGTGGAAGGGGTTTCTTCACCTTCCTTTTTGAATCAGTGGAGGACCGCAATCTGATCTTTCGGAACGGGCCGTATTTTATGGACACCAGAGGTCTTTACCTCAATAGATGGACCCTCGACTTCGATCCTGAGATGGATGTCCCCAACGCTGTCCCAGTCTGGATTCGCCTTCCCCACCTGCCTCTACACTGCTGGGGAGACGAATCGGTAAAAGCCATCGGGAACGCTGTTGGGAAATACATTGACAGATCAGAGCCCAAGGAGAATATGCATGCATGCGCACGGATCTGCGTAGAAGTCAATCTGGGGAAAGGTTTGCCAGAGGCTATCAAACTCAAAGTCGATCAATGGATGCATATTCAGCAAGTGGACTACGAGCAGTTGCCATTCAAGTGCAAGGTATGTCATGAATACGGGAATTTTGCTAATAGATGTAGCAAATCTAAATCAATAGAAATAAATAACAATGCAGAGACTCCAGAAGAAGTTTGGGAAACAGTCAAGAGGAAAAAAACAAACCCCCCTCCTGAAGCAGCCTCTAAACCCATTTCTGATCCCCCCATTTCTCCCTCCCATCCCTCTGGAATTGATCCTTCCTTCCCTTCCTCCTCCAACCCATTTGAATCCCTGTCGGCTGAAGACCCTCCCTCCACTCCTCCTTCCCCGAAAGGCCCCATTGAAACCCCATCCTCCCCCCCCTAAGCTCCCCCCCACCCCCATTAGTAGGAAGAATCCTGACCAGGAACAAGTCGAAAGAGAACATCGCCTCCACTGACCCTCCAAGAAAAGTAGGAAGAAAGTCAAACAAAGAGATAAGGGATGAGACAGCTACAAAAGAAATGGCAACGGGGACCCAACAACCAATGGATTCATATTTAGATAGGACCAAAGGAAGTGGAGAGAAGATGAAGGAGAAATCAGGGGCCCACACCAAGCAAGGTAAATGATGATTCTGGTCTCTTGGAATTGTAGGGGGATGGGCTCCTCCCTCAAAGCAAATGCAGTCCAAGATATTTTGAAATCAGAACAACCGGACTTCCTCCTACTCCAGGAGACCAAAATCACTGAACAAGAATTCAAAGACAGCATGAAAAGAAGCAGAAATTACGAAGGAATAACAATAAGCGCAGTAGGAGCCTCAGGTGGAATAGGGACAATTTGGAGCAAAAATAAATGGAAACTCAAAGACTTCAAGCAGAATAGACGGTGGATCAGATTAGACTTCCAAAACACAATCCTGACAGAAGAATACTCAATCTATAATGTCTACGCCCCTCCTCATTTCAGAGAGAAAGCCTCTTGCTGGGAGTCAATCTCCTCAGATCTATTGTCTGCTGAAGGAAGGAATATCTTCGTGGGAGGAGATATGAACTTAATAAGGAACGCAGAAGAGAAGTTGGGGGGGAACTTTTATGCAGACACTTCAAGAGATGCTCTGGAAGAAATCATCCAAACCCACAGTCTAATTGACATCCCTCCCTAAAATGGACGGTTCACATGGTCAAATAAGAGGACAGGGAAAAATAATATCAAAGAAAGGTTGGATCGTATCTTGGCACAAGAGAAAATAATGGCCAACTTCCAAAGGATCCAAAGTTCAATCATCCAAGGCTACATTTCTGACCACAAACCAGTAGCGCTGCGCTTGGACAAAGGGAATTACTCGGGGCCGATTCCTTTCAAGTATAATAAAGTATGGGACAACAGCGAAGGCTTCAGAGAGTTGATTAAAGACCACTGGGCAATGGACATAACGGGCTCCCCTCACGTCATATGGGAGACAAAAATCAAACGCCTTAGAACAGCCATCAAGCATTGAGCAAGGCAATTCGCAGCAGAACAAGGCAGAAAGAAAACTGATATACAAATGAAGCTCGCTTAGTGGAATCAAGAAAAGGAACGCACCTAAGATACTGAAGAAGACCAACGGAAGGAAAACGATTTGTACAAGGAACTGTATAAACAGAACCGAATGGATGAGGAAGAGCAAAGGCAGAAGTCTAGATGCCTATGGCTCAACTCAGGAGACAAAAACACCTCCTTTTTTCATAATAGTCTCAAGCTAAGGCAAGCTGGGAATGACATTGAAAGGATAAAGGTGGAGGAAAGGGTCCTAACCGATCAAGAGGAGATTAAGGACGCAGCGTCCAGGCATTTTCAAACCCTCCTCACTGCTGATCCTAATTATCTAGAAAACCCGGAATTCCTCAACATTGTGGGAAACAAGATTTCAGAAGTCCAGATTGCAGAATTGGACAAGGAGATCACGACAGAGGAAATAGAATGGTAAATTCTCAGCATGCCTTCAGACAAAGCGCCTGGCCCCGATGGCTTCACAGTGGCCTTCTACAAAACTCATTGGGAAATCATCAAGAAGGATTACATCAGAATGGCAAAAAATTTCTTTACTAAATGCAAAATGGGAAACAACATTAAATCCTCCCACCTGGCCGTCATCCCTAAAGATCCCAACCCTCAATCATTTGATAGATTCTGCCCTATATCCTTGTGCAACGTTTCCTACAAAATCATCACCAAGATCTTGGCAAATAGGCTCAAAAACATTCTCCCTTCCATCATCTCGGAGAATCAAGGAGGCTTCGTCCCTAGAAGACATATAACGGACAACGTTATACTCATCCAGGAGGCTATCCACAGCAGTATATCTAGAAATGAAAGGGGCATGATCATCAAGCTTGACATGGCGAATGCCTTTGACCGGGTTAACCACTCTTTCCTACAGGTTGTTTTGAAGAAGTTCGGTATCTCAGAGCACTTCACCAGCAGGATTATGGAATGCATCTCTTCCAATTGGACAGCTCCCCTCATCAACGGTAGGCCCTGCTCCGCCTTCAAGAGTTCCAGAGGATTGAGACAAGGATGCCCGCTCTCTCCTTTTCTCTACATTATCATGGCTGAAACATTAAGCTTGCATCTTGAGAACAAGCGAAGGTTAAAGGAAATAACAGGGATAGACATAGTCCGAGGAGCCAAAGGGATCAACCACTCCCTTTTCGCGGATGACACCCTTTTAATAGGGGGCACCTCAAGTCTGATGGCCAGAAGGTTCAAGGAAACTTTGGATCTCTTCCTCCAAGCCTCTGGAGGCAAACTAAGCAACAGCAAGTGCATGATTTACACTTGGAACGCCCCAAGACACATAACTCAAAGAATCTCTCTAATCATGGAGATCCCTGCCCAAGGGAATTGGTGCCATTTCAAGTATTTGGGGCTGCCTCTAGCCAAGGACACTATCAAATCTGAGATATGGGTTAAGCTAATTGAAAAGCTGAGAGGGAAACTACAGAGCTGGGGTATGTATTGGCTCAACTTAGCAGGCAGAACAATTCTCATCAAGGTTGTTCTTTCAGCCCTCCCAATTTATCAATTTGCCATCACTCTTGTGCCAGAAAGCATCCACAAGCACATGGAGCTGATAATTCGAAGCTTCTTGTGGCAAGGAGGAAAGCAGGACACTAAAAAATTCAGCTTGGTTAAATGGAGCAAGGTCATTTTTCCAACAGAAAAAGGAGGGCTTGGAATTAGAGTCCCAAGGCTTGCAAACATCGCTATGGGTTTCAAACTAATCTGGAGGATTCTTAGTGAAAAAGGATCTTGGTGGACTAAGATCATCAAGAAAAAATACCTGAACGGGGTCAATAGCAATATCCTCTCGGAAACTATCATAGACAGACATTGCACCCCTGTTTAGAAGCTTATCAAAAAATCCCTCCCCCAATTCAAACCCCATATCTCAAGGGCCCCGGGTAATGGGAGTGGTATTAGTGTTTGCGATGACAGAATTATGGGCTCGGAGGCCAGAGGAGCTCTTCCCAAGTACAGGCCCCTACAACAATGGATGATGCAGGCAAACCTTAAAACTCTCTATGACATCTCTCAGTGGGATCAGAATGTTTGGAAAGGTTGGAAATCTCTCGCCCTTCCCAATGACCTCACGAACATCTGGGCTGACCTCAAATCTTCCTTCATTGGCTCAGCTCCCACTAATAGAATGTCTGAAGATAAGTTCATCTGGGATCCAAGTGGAGGTTGCTATATTGTGAAAGAGGGATACAAAACCCTCCAAAATACTCCACCAATAAATAACTGGTCCCTCCACAAAGTCGCTTGGAAAATCGAAAGTCTGCCCAAGGTTAAACTGTTTAACTGGACCCTCCTTCATGGAAAAATCCTTACTGCGGAAAACCTCAGAAAGAAGGGCATCCAAGGCCCCTCAATCTGTTGTTTGTGCAGGGAGGCGGAGGAAAGTTGCAGCCATCTCTTCATAGAATGCCCCTTTGCAAGAACTTGTTGGAATCTTATAGCCTACCCTCTAAACACTGGAGAACTTCCCAATCAAATCACCACCCTTCAGAAGAGCTGGGGGAACTGTTTTCCTCAAACCAATAAAAGAAAGAACCTGGCCTCAAGAATTTGGAACAGTATACCCTCAAACCTGTGCTGGCAGATATGGATCGCCAGAAACAAGTGCATTTTTAATAACAAGAAGCCTTGCATAGCTAGAACCATAGCCAAAACAGTAACGCTCATATCTGAGACCATCGAAACCAATGGTATCAACCAGACTGATTCGGAGCAGACAGAGGCAAAGGTAAAAGAATGGGTGAGCAAATTCAACCTTGAAGCAAGAATTCAAAAGAAGCCAAACACAGGTAAGGGAATTCAGGAATGGAAGCTGAGAGGAACCAAGAAGGAAGTCGAAAACTGGATTCAAAAGCAAATAAGGCCAACCCTTCACTTTGATGGGGCTTCTAAAAATAACCCAGGAAAAGCCGGGGCTGGTGGAATCATCAAAGACTCCCAAGGGAAAATCATAGTAAAATATGAATGGGGTCTTGGATCCATGACCAATAACAAAGTTGAGGCCTACAGCCTCCTCTTGGGAACCTCCATTGCCCGAAAATTAGGCCTCCAAAACCTTCTCATATTGGGGGATTCGGCAATTATTATCGCATCCATGTCCTCACGGAAAGAATTCAGGCAAACTGCCCTTAACAGAATCAAAGGTAGGATAATGGAGAATACAAGGACCATCAGAGAAGTCACCTTTAAGCATATTCTCAGAAGAAACAACTCAGAGGCGGATGAACAAGCTAACAACGCCACAGGTAGGAAAACAGGCCAGGTTAAAGAAAATGAACAGGTGTATGAAGAAGCCATTCCATAAGCAGGCTCATCCTCCCAGGCATGCAAGTCATCTCAGTCACATTCATCAGTGGATCCATTCCCCCAAAACTCTTCACCCTCCTCCTTTTCGTACCGTGATATCAAACAGGCAGCTAATGATTAAAATAAACCCTCAGGATTTGGCAAGGACCATCACGTTTTGTCACAGAAATACTCAACATCAGAGCAGCGCATCCAAATTCAGGTTGCACAATCGCGTCTATCACCTCCGCAGGCCTTCGGACAACAGCGCCATTACTCTGAAGGATCTCTCCTCTCCCAAGAACAGATCTACTCAGAGCTGGGCAAAGCACCGTGACAGCTCCTCTGTTTCTATTTATAGCAGCCCGAGCGCTGGTTTCCTCACAGTTCAGTTCAAAGCGAGGCCCTTCTTCAGTGATTCCTCCAAGCGCGGTTTTCTCTTGATCGCGGCCCTGCGTGCTTCATCTCTCCGCTTATTGTTTCTGGTAAATGCTGTTTGTATTGTGACTCTTTTTGTCTCTGATCTATTGTGTGTTTCTACCTGCAGAGATCCCGTTTCCTCAGTTCAGAGTTTCCTCCTCATTCTTCAGCACCCCTCGCCCCCTTCTCATCAGCTCCCCTCCTGTCTGAATATCCTTCTCAGCGCCCCTCCCTTTCTCCACTCTCCCCTCTGCTCAGCCTCGCGGTGTCCCTCTTTCATCATGGCTGAACAACTTGACCAGCAAAACCCCCAGGAGCCTACCATCAATATTGACAGGCTCTTCAGCAAGGATTGCACTATGTGCAAAACACATTCCTTTATGATCAACAGACTCAGGAATCAGCTCAAGGAACTGAAAGATGATTATGAATCAGACACCAGATCCAAACGAAAGAAACTCGAGAAGCAGAAGGTGGAAATCGAAAATCTAAAGGGTAGATGCAGCCACTTGGAAGAAGCTATTGAGCAGATCAGATCCCTTACCTAAAGCTACCAAGCTGAGGCCTCCACGAAAGCTAGTGGCGCTCAGAGAGAACCCCTCCCTGATGTCTCGGTCATCCAAAAAACTCCTTATGGTCTGTAAATTCTATTTGTTATGTGGTGTGTTCGTGAGGAAATATAGCCGTTGTCCTTTTATTTTCAGTTACAGAAGCAGAAAAGAGGATAATGGGTCTGCGTACCTGGTTTTGATCCTCTTTTCCCAAACCTCGGACATCTATGTAACAGATCTATGTTTTTTATTTTATAATACCAAAGTAACCGACTCTGTTAAAAAAATATATATTTTGTATTAAAAATTATCACGCTTTTAATTAAATTAATAAAATTTATTGATTATATCTAAATAATTATTAGTCTCCTAATTATTCCCAGATTACTAATACTCTATTTGACATGTTATTGAATAAGAGTGATAGTTGCATAACAACATAGTGGGATTACCTCTTTTGATAGTTATTGATGCTGACATGATTAAGGTAGTGCAGAATCCATGCTTTGTCATTATTCAAGAATGCTCTATTTCCATAATCATTTCCACAAAGAGTTGTTGTTTCCCCCTCCACACATTCCTTCCATACATCTCTGCCTTGTAGACGATTTCTTTCACCCACACAATTGTTTTCTCCCATTTGTTCTTTCTCACAAACTTTCATATTTAATGCTATTAATTGTTTCTACACCATTAGTTGTCATCAAAAATATTTTGTGGCAATTATCGTATCAGTAGTTGTTCATGTCAATCCATGATTACCATATGACCTAGTGCATTTAATATACATCTAAACCAAAATTTTCATGCGGAAGAAGTCTCGTGCAGGATGGAGGTGTGCGATAGAAGGGTGCAGAGTGGGGATTATGTGCAGATGTGCGAAATTGGGAATGTGTGCAAAAGAAAGAACATCCACACTTCTTCACCTTCCACATGTGAAATATATTTCCGCAAAGTTGTTGATGAACCAAAAATGGAATATAATATAAGTTTACAAAAAATAGAATATGCATTTTCCCACCCTATTTACAAAAAATACAATATTCATTTTTCCTAGTTGATTTACAAACAATAGAATATATATTTTCCCATTTGATTTATGGAAAATACTAAAAAATCGAATATAAATTTTCGTAGTAAATTTAAGTAAAATAGAATATACATTTCTCTGAGTTGATTTAATAGAATACATATTATACATTTTTCCAAGTTAATTTAATAGAATACATATGGTACATTTTCCTATTCGATTTACAAAAAATAGAATATAAATTTTGTACAATTGATTTAATAGAATATATATTTTCCTTGTTGATTACATAAGCATGGGAATTTGTCATAGTGAATTGTCTAAATTAAGTGTAGAAATAATTATATGGAACAAGATGTTCTGCACCATCCACACCTACACCTCCGCACTCCTGCACCTTTGCACTCTCATATCTCCACACTTCCATATTTATCTTAAAAAAAGTAACTTCATTGTAGATTCCTCATCCTAATGCTGCACACTTTAATAAAATAATTAGTGGATAAAAGAGTCTAAAATATAAAATAAAAGGAGTAGTGGATATGAATAAAAAGTCTAGGATGTTTAGCTAATCAGCATATAAATAAAAAAAAATATTTGGTAGATTGAAATAGGTGTTCTCATTATGTGTGATTTTCAATCATTATTTATTGGCATCATATGATAATTCATGGGAAAGTATTAATGGGAACCGAATAAAGGTACTTATCATTGATAGCTATTCAAGCTGAGATTTAATCACTCCTTTCTTCTAATTATCATCGTGTTTGTTTCTAGTTCACAGTAAGATTTGATTAACCTGAAACCTTTTAAAAGAAATGAAGACCACAGAGGTATTTGAATCAGGTTGGTAGTCAAAGCGACACATTATAAAGTTTTAGAAGTAAAATATATGTTGATATACATATTTAAAGTGATCAAGATTTGAAAATATTCCCCCACTCATCATTCAATTACTTCGGTGCTAATCATGTTATCTCTATTTGCAGGATGAGAAACTATTTCCCCACATTTTTGCCACAAGACTAAGGCAATTTATTATTTTCATCACAAACAATGAAATAGTTCACTGAAAACATCTGATGAATTGTATGATTGTTGATCGTATATGTGTTGTTGGGAAAATTTGAAATTTATGATATAAATTATTGCATGACATAGTGTATCATTAACTGTGAAAGAGAACGAGTTACCCTGATCTTATATTAAGTTATTCAAATGGTAGTTATCATAGTATAGTTAAAGGTCAGATATCAATACACCCCTTGAGTTCAGTAACCATTTCCAAATTCTGCTTTTTGATCTACCTTCATTTTTAGCTTAATATGCGCTAATATCATTGACTTGGGAATGTGTTACTATATTGTAATTGACATTACTATGTTAAGATTTAGTATGGACAATCTTTTACTTTTTTATTTAGGATTTGATGAGAATATGGCCTCAAGGAAGGAGATCATGTGATTCCTTTATTGGCAGGAGAGTGCGGAGATTAGGTTTACTGTAAGTCAAATAAGACCAATCTATGTGGAAACTTGAGAGTCGATAGTACTAAGACTGTAATGATAGCAAGTCTCATTTCTCTCTAACAAGTTTTACATATTTCATATCGGAGTTGTTTTTAATGCGATTTTTTGGAGATTTTGGTGATGGAATCCGGCGGAATAAATTGAGGTTAAATTTTGATTTGTTGCATTTAAACTCGTTTTTTAACTGTATATTTGGATTCAGCACCCTGAAAAGCCCCTAGATGCTTTGATTGTGCAGAAACTAGGGATCAAACTTGCGATTCCAATAAATTGCTGCCGGATTTTGACCAAAAAAACCCACTAGAAAAACTTTCAAAAAATTCCCATTATAAACCACTGCTTTGCTTTCATATCTACACGCACCTCCACACTTCAAGAAACAATATCGTGATTTGGGGCCGTTGATATGATTAGAAAATAATAATTTTAAATGTTATTTTTGAGAAACATAATTATTAAAAATTGATTATATAATAATGGTTGAAATTGGATGGTTTTACTCTTTGAATTTATTGGTGCATTCCACCACCTTTATGTAAATGGCGTAGGTATAATAATAATTTTCTCCTATTCAATTTGAATCGAATCGAGAATAGCATTGCATGGTTGTGCAAGTTATATCATAATAAATTATTGATTTGTGTGATGCAATTAAATGAATGCCCATGAAAAAAAGATTGTATAGTTAACTTTTCTTTGCCATTTAGTTTAATTATTAAATTTTGAAATGTATGAACTATTTATTGTATTTGAACAATGGTTACTTTGTAGATATTCTTGCTTATTTTAAGTATCCTTAAATTAGAGTATGAAACAAATAACACATACATGAAAGAATGAATAAAGTGTTTTTTAGTAGCCACAAAATACTGCTAATGACCTAAGACTTAGTACTTGAACTTTAAAATCAAAATTCTAGAACCATACTTCAAAAAAAAATTGTTTCTAACAAAAGTGGTAAAAAACATATTGATATGTACGTTGAAACCAAAATTCTAGAACCATATTTCCAAATCAAAAAAATGTTTCTACCAAAAGTAGTAAAAAACAATATTGTTATCTTGCATTGGAAATCTGGCAACTAACACATACATATATATAACCTCTCATCAAATTCTAAATTTACACAATATTACATTTGTTGGAATGCATATGAATATGTTCAAGATAAACACACAAATATATATGAATATACTAAATATGAAAATAAAGTATATGTTCTACAGAAGTGAAATAAACACTCAATTAGAGATTTTTATCAAATATAATAAACCAACTAATAAATTAAAAAAGATATTGACGTTGTAATGTACTTTTACATTGTACAATTCTAAAAATTGATATTAAATTAAATTAGATTGCCCATAATATTTTTTTACACTTTACAATTTCCAAAAGTAATATCAAATTAAATTACATTTCCTTTAGTATTGAAAATAGTTCATTAATATTAGATTAAATGGGTTCGCTAATAAGGATAGAAAACAAGAGACAATGGATTATGGTGGGTTGTGCATGATATAATTAATTGTTGAGATTAGTGAAATCAATATAATTATTTATGGATGTTGATGTCAACATGGATACGTGGGTTTTTTGATTTAATGCATCTTTTCACAAAATTTCTATCAGAATATGAACTAGCTAAGTCATTTGGAAAAAAACGAATTCAGCCACCCATAAGTGATAAGAAAAGCAAAGAAACATGAAGCATTTGTTAGTATTATTTAAGATGGATTTATGAGAGTATAATGTACTAATAAAGCCAGGATGAAAGATATTTCATTCATCTATAATATTTTGTTTTTCGACCAAACATTGCTTCCCAATGTAATAATAAACCAAAGTAACATGGGATTTGCAATGGATATTTGTAGTTATACAATTGAGATATGTCTCGCATCTCTTGTTCCTGTAAAAATATCAAGGAGGACTTCAGTAGTCCAGGAAATAATAGGAAGTTTTCCCCAAGACGATACATAGGCTTCGACAACAACAATAAGGAAGATAAAATGTAGGACAATGTTTTCAATATCCCCTTGTAAATAAAGTTGTTAGACTTCGACAACAACGAGGAAGATGAAATGTAGGACAATGTTTTCAAATCCCCTTGGTAAATAAAGTTGTCAGATGGAATTTTTCAAATCCCCTTGGTAAATAAAGTTGTCAGATGGAATTTATTGCGCCGACGATTCATATTTTATGAACTAACAATAGTGCACGACCATCGTTTTGAAATAAGTACAGCGCCATCATTCTGAAATAAAAATGAAACATAGTAAACTAATCAGAATACAAATAAATAGAATTCGAATATCAATAAATAGAATTAATATTTATGAAAATAAATTAATTAGTTTTATAATGTAGATTTTAGATATTATCATTTAATTTTTATGTCAAATTGATTAATGTGTCAAAGTACATAGTACATATTATTATTACAAAATAAGACTAATTAATTAAAATGTAGAAAAATTAGATTTAAAAAAAATAAAAAAATAAAATATTTTTTTTTTTCCAAAGGTAAATATTAGATAGATAATTTAATTTTTGGTAAATTTTAAAACTTAATGTCAACATTCCAATCATTTTTTGGAATACTCCATGAATAATAATTACAGTATTTTAAATTAAAAATTCGAAAAATACTATAACTCATGAAAAAATAAAAAAAAATAAAAAATTCAAAATAAAAAAGTTAAGTAAAAAGGAAATAAAACTAAAAGCAAAAAATTAATAGCTAACATAAATGGAAGTTAATTAAAAAAACCCATAATAAACCTCAACCAATTACCTTACAAAAGAAAATATTTAAACAATAATAATAAATAACAAAATTTAAATTCCAATAACAATAATAACAAGAGCTACATACTAGCTTAGTTTAAATATAACTAAGCTAAAGTAAAACACAATAAAGACATAAAGTAAAATAATATATAGGATGCATTTAAAAAATGTTACTATTCATACACATGAATTAGGAAAATATGCATTTATAATGATATGGAGGATAGTCATAAAGATGAACTAGAAAATTGCAAGTGTGGACTTAGGTGGAGAACTTTGAATTTTTAGTGAGAAATTAAAGAAGTGTAGTATTTTCTTTTAATATTTTGATTTTTTATTAAAATTTGATTTTTATTAAAAAAAATTATATAATTTTGTTTTGTTTTATCTTAATAAGTGTGTTTAAATTATACAATATAAGTTTAAAAAAAGGTTATCATGAGTGATTGTGATAGAGGATTGTGTGATTATTGCAAATTAAATGAAACACATGGGTGGAAAAAACCTATAATATATTTATTTTATTTTCATGTGTACTCTCATTTTGTTTTAAATTCGTGTAATCTTTTGTTAAAATATAAACAAATATTCAGCCAAAATAGTAAATCCTTTGCAATTTCAAAAAAAACCAATACAAATTAATGTCCATTAACATTTCAACTTTTTAAACACATTTAATTTTTTTCATGTTTCTAACTTACTATTTTAAATATTTAAAGAATAAAACACAGTAAACTTGGTAATCATTGTGAAAACCTTCTTCAATGACATGTTTTTAGGTGATCCCCTAAATTGTGACTCGAAGATATTGCCAGGTTGGATGGGATGGCCTGTAAAGACTCTCCTACAAACAAAATGAAACTCATTAATATTGAGAACTACTTTTGTCTTTTTCTTGAGGTAGAGATGTACACGTATGAATGAGTGGTGTGTGGTCTCTATTTTTGTTTATATGCTAATGCAGGGTTACCCCCGCTTATATCCACAGTATGCATGTAAAATGCATCCACACATTTGTCCCAGATATTTAACTCTCAAAGGAGTTAAATTTTTAACCATCAATGGTTAAGGCCCTTTTTTATTAGTTCCTTTATATCGGAAATCAATCACCCCACCTAAACCTCCTATCAGAACTTTATCAACCCTTGAGCCTTCTTATAAGACTTTGATT